>DVZK01001018.1:0-10327 GCA_018236665.1 Calephelis perditalis
ACGTGGTTTCAATTTGTATGGAAAAAAGTAGTGCCATATTTGGTACTTGATCCAATGGAGTAGTGTCCTTGAAAGTGCTAAGAAGCCAAAATCAAGAAAGTATTGTTTAAAGGAAAAATACTTTTTTTAACTATTTCAAAACAAAATCTCAAGGCCTATAATCTTTTAAGAAAACTCTTTGTTCTCCCTTCTAAAAGAACACTTTTAAAACTTTTAAGTATTTTGGTTGTTAAGCCAGGAATAATTATTCATATAATAGACCATTTGAAAAAATCTGTGGCAAAGCTACCTGTTGAAAGCAGACTTTGCTCGTTAACATTTGATGAGATAGCATTGTCACCTGGATTGTACTATAATCTATCTTTAAAAGAAATAGTGGGTTTTGAAGATTTTGATAACAAGAAAACATCAAAGATTGCTGATCATGCCCTGGTACTAATGATTAAAAGTATTAAAGGGAAGTTTAAACAATCTTTAAGCTTTACCTTTTGTCAAAGTTCAACAAAAAGGAAGATATGAAAATTATAATAAAGGAAGCTATTAAGGCCGTAAAAGCCACAGGGTTGACAGTTGTTTGCACTGTTTGTGAACAGTCTTCAAGTAATGTCAGCACTATAAACAGTCTACTTGCTGACACAAAATCAGAATATTTAAAAAGGGAGACAGAATATGAAAGCTGTGCTTTTGAAATGAATGGTACGAAATTTTTTCCCATTTTCGATCCGCCACACCTTATAAAAGGCATATGCAATAATTTGCTCTCTAAAAATTTACGTTTTATTGAAAACGCCGAAACGAATGTTTTATTGTCAAGATAGCAAAATGGGAGCACATTTTAACATTTGTAGAAAAGGATGTGGAAAATAATGAACTTCGGCTAGCAAACAAATTGACAGAATTACATTATATTAAGGAAAAAATACCAAAAATGAAAGTCAAGTATGCTGCACAAATATTTAGCCAACGTTTGTCAGCAGCCCTAAAATTTTGTACAAGTAAGTCACTCATTGTGTTTTTTTTTATTCACTAGCTTCCGCCCGCGACTCCGTCCGCGCGGATGTCGGTCTTCGCGTAATAAAACTGAAAAATTAAGATATTTTTTCTACGTATTTTTCCAGAATAAAAAGTATCCCATTTTATGCCCAGGATATATAGGTAGTTATACCAAGATTCATCGAAATGGAGCAGTTAGTTTTCACGTGATGCCTGAGAACAGAGAGACTCACATATTTGGGTTTGGTATCGATCCAGTAACACCCCAGCCAGTAGAGGTGAGACCGATATATTAGTATTCGCTAAGATATTAGTAATATGGCGTGTATTCGTGTATCAGTAATCCGTTGAATTGTGATATGCTGATATTCCATATTCACTATATTCTTCTGCTGGTCTATTCACATTAGTTGGGTAATATCACCCAACGAAATACAATGCCCGGATATCATTACATCTGTCACTTTCATACTACTAATACTGTTTCCACTGTTTCGTTAGAGTAAGTGAAATAATCTATATTACTCATTCATTTCACGGCGTATACCTGTGTCAGTGTCACTGAGTTGTTTGTCAATTGTCATGGATGCTAGCGGGCGGGAATTTTCAAATGCTTATTTTAACTTGACTAACCCCGTCTGGTTTGTGTTTTAGCAAAATTTATAAAAATTAATCATATTAAATTATAGTTAAAGAAAGTGTTTACTCCCGCTTCTTTTTTTTTTTCTAGTATTTGTATCAGTATGTAGTAGTGTAGTTGTTTATCTACTTATTAACTTGTGTTGTCACGGTTATTGGAATTTTCTCATTCCAACGTTGTTGTCATAAATTTATATATTATTATTTATTAATTTAGTGTATACCTTTAATTCTCAATAAAAAAAATATTATAGTATTTCGTATGTAGGAACGTAAGAGAAGTATGAGTGTAATGGAACGCATGAGAGGGATGAATGTTGCTAGTAATAATAATTAAAGTTAAGAATTTATAATATAGTTTTTGTGTGTTGGCAACACTGCTTGTCACGACGGAAATAGAGAAAAGACGTTGCTAAAAAATAAGACTGTTTTTTACATAAAAGTAAATAAAAATCTGATTATATCCTGGCCATCGATTTTTATTTAAAAGCCCGGAATAGTGAATCCCACACGTATGTATTCCTCAACACAGACATTGGCAGAATCACTGTCAAGTCGATAGTGGGTTTTATGTCAAAAAGTGAAATGAAGTGAACTTGATTAACTTCCTTTAAATTCAACTTGAGACACACTTATCTTAATAATTATATAATTAAGATTTCTGTGGCTTGAGGTAAACTTCTGATTTTTCATATTTATTAATATTTTGTCAGCTTTATTTTCATTATTTTTATTTTATTTTCTTTTCTCTTCGAATATTTTGGTTTATAAACGATGGTTTTAAAAAACAATTAAAACATTACTTCCGTTTTTTTTTCAAAGTTGTCGACGTTAGGTACCTAACAGAAATTGAAATACTTATTATTACAAAATTAAAACAAACCACATTATTGTCTGAACTAAACTATGGTTACGTTATTACAATAATACGACAATGTTTTTACGTACGATAACATTTGTTTATCTTCTTAGTACCTTTGATATTGTAAACAAAAGGTTGATATTTGAACCGATATTTAACAACAGTCGAAACTTAAAGCTCAGAGTGTTAACCGACAAACCTTTTTAATTTCTTCATTAAAAACATTTAGTTTTGACTTGAGTGTACAATTTAGTGAGTACAATTATTTTTGGTACAATTAGGTAGATTGTGTGAACACTAAAAAAAATGAAGCGCGCTCGACAAAGTGAAGTGTGGAATTTTTTCACCGTTGACTCTGAAGAAAAAAAGCTTGCGAAATGTAATATTTGTCTGACCAGATTTAGTTTTAAAGGAACCGTCTCAAATTTAAATAAACATTTAAAAAATAAACACTTAATAACTGCCCCGACTAAAAATACTCGAGTAGAACTCGAAAATATTTCAACAGAACCGGTTAACTCTGATAATCAAAACACAAATGTCGTCGTCCCATCGACATCCTCACAAACGGAAACTGCAGTAAGAACACCAACGATCTTAGAACCACAGACATCGAGTTTTCAGTCTACTCTCAGAATGTACGCTACTACAAAAAAGTTGTCTTCAAAACAGGGAAAAGAAATAGATGACGCATTAATGTCTTTATTTTCTAAAAGCTTTTTACCATTTTCAATAGTGGAGGATAAACATTTCAAGAAATTTGTATTCAAGCTTAATCCCGCGTACCAACTCCCGAGTCGTAAACACGTTTCAAACACTTTATTAGATGCTGAATACCACACCTGTGTAAAACAAGTCAAAGAAGAACTCAGTACTGTTGTATCTGCTTGTCTCACAATAGACTGTTGGACATCTCGAGCCCAAGAGGGATATTTAGCAGTGACTGCACATTATATTGATGGTACATTTAATTTACAAACTGCTCTTCTGCAGTGTCAAATGTTGTCCGGCCCACATACTGCCGTTAATTTGAGCACAGAGTTACGGGAAGTCATTAACGACTGGAACCTCGATAAAAAAATTAAGTTAGTAGTTTCCGATAATGCTCCGAATGTCCAAAATTGCATAAAAGACCTTCAACTTAAAAATTTCGGATGTTTTGCCCACACAATTAACCTGATCGCCAAACACAGCCTGATGGTTCCGGAGGTCGAATGTTTTTTGGGTAAATTGAGAGCTATCGTAAGTCATTTTAGGCGGAGTACCACTGCAGTTGAAAAACTTTTAAAATACCAGGTTAATAATAATGTGCCCCTTCCAAAGAAACTGATCATAGACGTCGCCACCAGATGGAATTCCACCTTCTACATGCTTGAACGAGCTTTATTATTAAAAGAAGCACTAACAAGTACTGTAGCCATTTTAGATTCCGTGAGTAGTTCTACTATTGAAAATATGAATGCCGAAGAATGGAGGCTCTGTAAAGATTTATGCACAGTTTTAAAGCCACTAGAACAAGTAACAGTCCAAATTAGTGGAGAAAAATATCTTACTGGCAGCCTTGTTATAATTTTTAATAGGTTGTTACGTAATGTATATGCCGAAAAAATATCACACAGTGCAACATTACATTCTGATGCTTTAGCGGTTAGCAACAGAATTCTACATGGTTTAATTACAAGACTGAATAATATAGAGATGAGCGGAACTTTTGGAGTGGCTACATTTCTTGACCCGCGCTTCAAAATGGCATTTTTCATCGAAAAAAGAGCAGCCGAAGCAGCCAAAAAGAGGGTAATCGAATTGATGGTTATTGAAATTAACAAAGAAAATGCTAGAAAGGAATCATCTTCGTCGCCAACAATATCAGCACCAACACCGATTTCGCCATCTGTTAGATCAGAAGAAATAGATAAGCCTTATGAGTACCGTAAAACGGGGATAATAGGAATGGCGAGGTAAATCGGAAAAAAAGTCTGACTTTCTAAACGGTTCCTTGTTTCATTACCAATTTATAAGAGAACAACACTGTTTCATTTTTGAACGAACTTATATTTTTTCCTACTGGCCACACTTGAAATTTAAACCAGCCAATCAGAGTTCATTAAGAAAACAGCAGCTTAAAGTGAGGTTGTCTTGGGCGTGTAGATTTTGCACCTTTTTACTTTACGTTTTGGTCAGTTTTATTGATAAACATCGATTGAAATCTACGTAATCTTGATCGTACATGTGAATTGTCGTTCGAAAAAACGTGAAGGTAAGTAAATAATTTCGTAATTTCATTGTAAATTATAGATTTAGTTAAACGCTGCTTTTTAGGTTATTTTGGTGATAATAAGAACGCGAAGGGGGTAAATTGGAATATGAACAAGCATAATTGGAACAACGCGGGGGTTATTAGGTTTGATTAAGAGGTAAATTGGAATTCCAAAACAGGGTTGTCAAAACCTATATCTAAGTGAAATATTTTATGAATAATGTATTTGACAGTAATATTATTTATGGATGACCAATGAATGGTCGAAACACGCTTAGTCGACACTAAGTTTGGTCGACAGACACGATTGGTCAACAATAACAAGTGGTCGACAGATACGATTAGTCGTAAACACGTTTGGTTAGGTTAGGTTTTGTCGACCAATCGTTACTGTCGAACAATGGTGTGTCGACTAATCCTAGTGTCAACCAAACGTGTTTCGACTATTCGTTACAGACTCTTATTTATAGTAATACAAGCTTATGCCCCGCGGTTTCAACCGCGTTTTAGTCGGAACTCTTTTCTTACTTCATATCGAGATCTCTTTGCTCCTCGACCTTTGTAAGAACGATACAAAAAAAAAAGTTGTTTACCAAATGTCAAATTTTATAAGACGGCGCGGTGTTGTGATCGTTCTTCATCCTTAAAAAATTTAGTTTTTTACTCAAATTATTTTCAGTTAGTATTGTATTTTGCAATTTAAAGTACCCTATGTCCGTGTCCTGGTAGAAAGCAATTTCTATATTAAAATTTACGACAATCAAGCCCGCCGTTTTGACGTGATTTTTTTACATTCAAACAAACACACTTTCGCATTTATAATAATAGTGTGGATTTAAAAAATGCTATTTATTGGTTTGTTTCTTTTATCATGCTAATTTGATCTAGATTGAACTACTAATCTGATTCTTGGATTAATGTATGGCCTACTTTTAGCTAAGGTCAATGGTCAACTTTTAGAGGTCGACTCGCACTTGGCTAGTTTTTTTTCATTTATATAGGCTTTAATTATAACGTTTTGATGTTTTTCAGAATGCCTCGCAAATACATTCCAAAGCCGGGTGCTAAGAGGTACAAAAAATACGACAGTCTAGTAATACAACAAGCTCTAGACGAATTAGCGTCAACCAATAATAGCTTAAGCGTTGTAGCTAAAAAGTACGACATGGCAAAATCAGTACTATGCCGCCATAAAAACCGAGAAATGAAATCTCATGGTAGGCCAACAGCACTAACCAAAGAAGAAGAGCTATATATAGTCGAACATTTAAATATCTGCGGCGATTGGGGCTACCCATTAGATACAATGGACCTTAGATATATAATAAAAATGTATCTGGACTCAATGAATATTAAGCATAAAATATTTAAAAATAACTTCCCTGGCATAGACTATGTTAATGGGTTTTTGAAGAGACATGCAAACAATATATCTCAAAGAATATGTCAGAATATTAAGAGATCCAGGGCGGCAGTGTCCCCATGCACAATAAAAGAATATTTTAGCGAATTGGAAAAGTCTTTGGAGAATGTCCCAATACAAAATATTATAAATTATGACGAAACAAACCTGACGGATGACCCTGGTCGCAAAAAGGTGATAGTAAGACGAGGATGCAAGTACCCTGAACGTATAGTCAATCACTCAAAAGGGTCAATATCTTTGATGATGGCAGCAACAGCTAATGGTGATTTCCTGCCGCCATATGTCGTTTACAAGGCGACACATTTATATAATTCATGGACAACGAGGGGGCCGCAAAGTGCAAGATATAATAGGTCTTCGTCTGGCTGGTTTGATGGTGAAATTTTTGAAGATTGGGTTAAGACAATAGCTGTGCCTTTTTTGGAAAAGAAAGAGGGCAAAAAAGTTTTGGTTGGAGATAATTTGTCTTCACACTTGTCAATTGATGTCATAAAACTATGCCAGGAAAAGAATATTCATTTCATTTTTCTGCCTGCAAATTCCACACACCTTACGCAGCCTTTAGACGTGGCAGTTTTTAGGCCTATGAAGATGGTTTGGCGTAAATTGTTGGATAAGTGGAAAAAAACCGACGATGGCAGAACACAATCATGTGTACCAAAAGGCTGCTTCCCACAGCTGTTAAAGCTGCTAATAGATGAGCTAAGTGTAAATGCTGAAAAAAATATTAAAGCCGGATTTAAAAAATGTGGCATTGTGCCATTAGATGCTAATCAAGTTTTAGCGAGACTACCGCTGCAAGAGAATGAAGAGACAAAAATAACAGCTGTGAGCGATAGTATAATGAAGTTTTTGAAGGAAATGCGCTATGGATCCATGAATATTAGAGAACCCAAAAAGAAGAGAAAGCTAGAAATAGTAGCAGGAAAAAGTGTAAGTGCGGAGGAAATAGAAAATAATGAAGAACAAGAACCTGAAAAACTAAAGAAAAAAAGAACACCAAAACAAATAAATCGAACTACTCCAAAACTAACATCGTTAAAAGGGAAGGGTATCGGCAAAAAAACAAAACCTAAAATTGACAAATTACAGAAAGAGTATGACAATAAAAACTATAATTTCAATTTAAAAGAGATAAATGATAACAAAATGCCAATTCATGATGAGGTGCCTAGTGAATTCATCGATCCTGTTGTAATGATTTCGGAACCTTTTGATATTTCTATTAAAGACATGCCAATAATATTTGATGATAATTTTGATTGTCAAGAAATAACTGTGAAAGCTGATGATGAACAAGAACAAGATAAAGGAAAGGAAAACTTTCAAATGAATACCATACAGAGGCCAGGAATTAAAATAATATCAGATATAAAGTGTAAATTGCCATTACCCTTGAAGAAGAAAACTAATAATTCTTCTGTTATCAAAAGTGAAGGGAGTACCTCAGTACCTCCAAAGAGGGAAAGAATTCTGGATTTTTACAAAGATAAAGAAGAAATTTTGAAAATTTTAGAAGAAGAATAATTGTGTTTTTGCTAAGGATATTAAAGTTAATTGTCAACAGATTGTTTTATTTATTACACACTAGCTGCACCCCGCGATTTCACCCGCGTTACTATGAAAGGCGTGCGTTCCCATGGGATAAAAAGTATTTTGTGGCCGTCTTCCCGGTCAAAGCTATATTTATACCAAAAATCATTTAAATCACATTATCCGTTTTGACGTTTTATATGTATTTCCTTGAAAAAGATACTAGCTTATTTGATTATCTAAGTTAGCCTCTATAGGTATGCGTGTGCCAAATTTCATGAAAATCGGTTCAGCAGATCTTTTAACATACTAGTTAGCTATGTACCTGCCCACTTTGGATGGGTAGAGACAACCCTAGCAAAATTTCCCATTAACCTCTTTCTCGTACCTATTATCCCCATCAGGGGTAAATTGGAATTCAATAGGTTTTTTGTAGAATTTCTCAAAATATGACAATCATTAAGAAATTTAAAGCTATTCAATATCGAAAAGAGCTTACCACACAGTCTTAAGTCAACCTTGAGATACCCTATGTATAATAGAAGAAGGTTTAAATACATGTTGAAAGTGAAGATTGGACCAATTTACCCCGTTTTACGGTAGCGTTTTAGAATAAATTAAACGTGTTCGTTGCATGGCCCTCATAAATAAGAATAATAGGTTTTGTAATAGATTAAAAACTTCACGTCATAAACTGATCAGTCAAGTGCTGCCGCCAAGTGTTCGAGCTTGCAACTAAGGTCCTACTGTATAGATGTATAGCCGCCATATAGTCCTTCAATTAGCGGTGGGTACTTGTGCGGTATACCAATCTATGGGTATACCAATACTAATTATTTCAAAAACAATTCAAATATGAAATGATGTCTGAAAATACCTCTGCTTCCAGCATTAGCAGTCGCTTATTTTGGAGAGTGTATTGTGACACTAAATCAACGTTCCAAAATCTAATGGGAGATAATAATAATAGTATGAACCTTAAAATATTTGTTCATTAGTGTTGTCTTTGAATCAGTCTTTCATAAAAATTACAACAACACTAATATTCAGGTTCTAACTATCATTATAAGTAACCAAACACAGAAAATAAAAAGGAAACAAGTTGTCTATACTGGTTTATTCATATTATTTCACATTTAATTACTAGTAGTATTCTAAATCCCCTGACTACCATTTTTCAGGGCGCATATTTTACAACAGCTAGATTTTAAATTACGATTTCTGACACACATTAAAAATAAATTAACACCGAAAGAATGACAAAATATCAAATTTTTAAATATCAATAAATAAGCATAAATATTTATACTATTTTGACTTATTGTGATGGTTGATTTGTACTATACAACCCTGAAAACATTGCTTAAACGTGACATCTAGAGAAGTTTTACCGAGTAAATTGAAAAAATATAGTAGTTTCTAGTCCCATGCGGAAGATAACGCTACTATTTAAAAACCTACTACGTTTGATTTAAAATATCACGCCATGGTCTCAAATCAAGTAGACACACCAGTAAAAATGTACTCTGTGCATACCAGTTTATTTTGTATGCACTATACCTAGTCACTGTTCCATCAACTTGTAGTGTTGCCAAGTTTGACGGTTTTTGGATATATCTGGCCAATTATAGATTCGGTTAGCCAAAAATGTTAAAGTTATAGCCACAATTTCAGCACTTTTATTAAATTATTATATTTAAGATTTTCTCGTCTTTCAAGGGGTTAGCTTAGCGATATGTTTGTGTTTCGGTGTGGATGTAATTATTTTAATGTATTATTTTTTTAAGACATTTCGATAGTGGCAACGTTTTTTTTGAAAAATCGTCTTTTTGACTAATAAAGAGACGATTCGTCAAAAACACGAACCTCATATTAATGAGCCCTTTCAGTATATGTTTAAGTAAGTACTAGTATTATTAATTGACACCTTTGATAAAAGCATACAAGATTCAATTGTTGTAATTTGCCCCAGAAAAAATATTTTATTTTTTGATATCTCAGCAACGAAGTATTCTCATTTTTTAACTTATCATTTAATAAGAAGTCTATTTTCTATTTATCTGGTTATTGTTTTAAACCGTCTTTTAAAAGGAGAAAGAAAAAGAAGATGTACCAAATTGGCATGTTTTGAAATGTTAGTTAGATGATTATTTTTATTTTAATTGTAACAAATAATATATTAATAATAAAACAACAATCAATATTAATCATTTCGTACTATTACGGTAGTATTAGGTATTACGGTTAGGCTAGGCAAAGATGCACTGTTATTCAAACACAGTCTACCGATATTTTTAGGTCCTGTTTATTAAAAACAATACCACGCAACATTTTACACAAAAGTGTAAATGAATGATTTGAACAGTCACATTTGTTTCAATGTTATATAATTTTTTGATGAAACAGCATGAATCATGTTGGGTGGAAGTGCATCGTATTGCAAAACACACTGACGGGTCGGGCTCGAAAATTTTGAAGTGAATTCTTTTGATTTTGGACCAAATCATTGTGTTGGCTACTATTAGCAATGTTTTAGTTGCCCGGTTGGCAATAGGCTTGCCACCTATCACATTGTGGGACTTAGTATCTTCGGCTAGTCGTGGGTGCCTTGGTTGTG
>DVZK01001019.1:0-10326 GCA_018236665.1 Calephelis perditalis
GTCAACAAATGTAAAATAAGGCAAAAGATATTTTTTTTAAAAAGATTTTTATCTTATTACGCCGAAGAAGCATAACTTCTAACGCGTGTACATAAGTACACACATATTTTTTTTTCAAATAATTACGAATCGATGGCGAATGAGTAGTGTGTTAAAATTATTTTATGATTGTACTGAAGATTTACCACCACTTCAATTTTTCTGTCTGGCTGAACTTAAAGCTATTTTTTTGAAACTGATTAATGTGTTCGCAGTTTTTACGACTTCACCGGGCTTTTACTTAGAGCTAACTAAAGATTTATAGATACTTAGCTCATCTCTCATCATCATAAGTAGGTGATGTCTACAGGAAATTGCCTTGCTTATCATAAAAAAATATATAGTGATGTACGTATCGGATAACTACTTTAACTTCGGACAACTTTTCTAACAAGATTCTGTTGGCTTCCATAATGAATAAAATCGTTGTAAATTTTAAAGGGGATTTCACAATAAAATAAAATACATTTTTAATCTTTTGTAAACAATTGTTTATTAACATTTTATTTATCGTTGCATCACTGCACATAATAATAATACACTTTCGTCACACACGCTGGCAATATATCACCAATTACCAATACAATGACTTTTTATTGTGATAGGATCTATAGTCATATGGAATTATTTGTTATGCTCACCTACAAATCGCTTTCATTTTTCTTTTGAATCAAATTATGTGAATATACTAAAAGTAATTAAGAACAAAATAAATTATTGTACTTTAACTAAAACACAGTAAGTTACAAAATCACTTGCTTCACATGCAAAATAATCATAGAAAAATAGCAATAGCAAAAAACAACCTAAAAGATAGTTATAGTTACTTATTAGAAATGGAATGATTTTTTCGTCTTTCAGTATACTCACACTAATAAATGCATACATGATTTCTAAAAAATCTTTAATACATACAAATCAATAGTCATCATTTTCAGTCAATTATAAATTTTCAAAAAATAATCATGCTTCATTATTGAGAATTAAAAATTGTAATCATTAATAAATAAATTAAAAATACTGTCATTTTATTAGTCTGGAACGAAATTATAATTTATCATTAAACAAAATAAAAAGTTCTTAAAAAAGAAAAATGAAAGTATTATTCAACTGTGATCAATGTTTAAGTACATTATGTCACTATTATTTTCATATAAGTTCTCCTATTTTCACATAATTTATCTTACATTTTGTCATCTTAGAAAATTAAATATAAGAACATTATTGATCATCAGTCTATTCATAGTTTGATATTTTTACAATTTTGTCGATTTAACCTTTATTAATCTATTGTCTAAAAGGCAACATAAGAGTTAACACATTACATATATGGGTATATCTACAATTTAAAACATTAATTTGACAAACTTACGATTATTGACAACAAACAACAATTTTAAGATAAAAATGTAGAATGTCGTAAAATAATCTAAAAATACCTGCACTGTTTATAATAAATAAGTTAAAACAATATTCAATATCGTCTTATGTTGCCTAATGACATTATATTGTCACAGTACTTACTTAAGTAATGGAGAATATACTTAATAACTAACTTAATAGTTCTTTTTACACAATGACTTAGGTTCCGACGTTTGTTTCTTATAAGTACTCAAATTATTTTAACCTACGGACTAATACGTGCGTTGTGTGAATCCGAAAGTAATATCTACATCACTAGACAAACCAGTTACCTAGAGAACGTAGAGATGGCGTTCGGATCAAGGAACGTTTACATCTTTCTAAAAACCAAATGTGAGATGAAAAAATCTTTGTCGATTTTAAAGAAAACCTAACAAGATTTTAAGATCAACAATAGGAACATTGACAATAAGTCAATCACAAATAATCAAGAATAAATGAACGCACAATTTGCGATTTATAAATTAGTCTAAAAACGCACGGTTTGGTTTCTATACTGGTGCGAGTCTAAAAGAGAGGATAGGTGTGAAACGTCATAAAGGCGATACTGATTTTATAGAGGCAAGAAACAAATATACAGACTATATTGAAGGGATTTTGGCCAGTATCGTGTCTATGGCGCGTGGCCCAAGCGGTGGACCGAGACGCGTGGGCTACGACTCACCGATACCTACAGAGATCGCTAACAGTGGACCGCGTCCACTTCACCCTACGGCAAGCGCGGTCCTCACCCTACCGAACACATGTGACCCAAATATATTGAAGGGAACATTTGTAGTTTTAAATCAAGGGTCGTCAAACTTTTCAAAGGGTCAATTTTAAATTTTTGGCTTTGGTACTGAAATGACTCTTGATTTTTATGAACAAAAAAGGATAGTCATAAAATATGTTTCTAATTCAATTTATTTTTAAATTGTCTTGTAATTTTTTGAATGTTTGAATAAAATTTCTAAAAAGGTAAATCCCTAAAAAAATATTTTTCAAATTATAGTTCTTAAAACTTATGACCTGTTATTTGACGACCTCCGATTTAATTACTGTGGTGTACAAAATTCAGTTTTTTTGTCAGGTGCTTGGCAGTTATAGACATTTTTTTTTAAATTTAAAAACAGGCTAGTGCTGTAAATTAAAAAATATATAAATTGTAATGTGATTACCACGCCTAAGTTAAAAGCGTTACCTTCCAATTTTTCAAATCTTATGATGTGAATTATTTTAATGATAATTGAATTACAAACAAATGTCAAAATAATTATGTTTCAGCAAAAACTTAAATTCAAAGACATATGAAGTATGCATAAGTTGTGAGAATACTTAAACATTATTTAAACATGTTTAAGAAAACTCAGGCGATATTAAATACAATTTCAAATATATAATGCAGAATCGAATTCGGATGTTCAAAAATATAATTGTAAGTTCCAAAATTGAATTTTTGTAAAATTGAATTTTTGTGTTCGAAATTTAAAACAATCATAAACATTTTTGTCGATGGAAAACTACACTAAATTATATAAGTGTACACTCATAGCCATATACTCATAGCATGGTATAAAAAGTAAGTTTACAGTTGAGAGTTTGGCAGTTTAATTGGCAGTGTACTGGGCGACGCTTGCCGATACTGGGTCAATTCAAAATCCGTATCCGCCAATACTATTTACAGGGCGTACGAATCAAATAAATATATCCGAACTTAATCTAGCCGTTTATACAAGATGTCACTTTACACTTTACGCTATATTTACACGCGGCGCACAGCCTTGATCGCACTAGCGTCCGTTTAATAAATAAGTTATTGTCCAATACCGCATATAACACTACACTTGCGTGGCGAACGTTGGCGGCAAGCAATGGTCATCTAACACGTACACCCCTCCACCTTCTAGCGCCCTTTTTACTAGCGACGTATCACTGAAACAATAGAAAGGATTTGTCAGAAAGATCAAACAAAAAATATTCGGTCTTCACAAACAGAAAGTACACATAAATATAAGCATGAGTTGACTTGTTGCGTTTTTTAGACTTTCATGTTACAAATGATTTCGTAATATATTTTCTCGTTCTATAGTTATGTAGCCAGCGGTTATGCGCGTTTTGTAAAGAAATCTAGCTTTCCAGCGAAAACCCGTTTATAAAAAGTATTTTCTGTCATTCTGCTGTTTTCTAAACCTAAACACTAAAATTATACAATTGTTGCGACGTCAAAGAAAGACAAACAGTCAAACTTTCGCATTTAGCATTTGTACGGATTAATGAATCAAACATAAAAACTGTATGTATTCAGTATAAATATAGAACGTAGGCAACGAATGAAAACCATTTAAACAATTGTCATTTGTATCGTTCTAAGAAACAATAATGTTTATTTATTGCAACAAATAGCGGAAATTCAATGTACACACGGACAGCATTCCACAATATCTACGGAATTGAAATTCCACGCGGAGGAAGCTTAAGGTATGCTTATAGCATGATAGGATTTCAGTGTATTGTCAGAATCGCTAACGTATACCGTCGCTATTCGTCAATGAAATTATTAACATGTTATTGAAATCGTCTGGAGACTAATCATTTTTAAATCATCCTGTGGCAATCAATGTGTATTATTGTTTGGTGTCAATAGGAGGTGAGAATTTTTGGTCATGAAAAATTCTCCCTGCGTGCTTACAAAAAAGTTTTGTAGTTAAATTAGTAGTGGAAATTGTTTAGGATACTAACCTATTTGCGCAATACGCTGAGTCCGCGGAGAGCCGCGATAGTCTAGGATCGAGAGCCGCCAGTAGCCGCGCGGCGCTCTCTGTATTGAGTGTTTTTCTTTTGCACTCCTCCGCCGCCGCGTTGTGTGCATTTTGGCACTCAGGCACCGGACCCTCACACTTCCCCCACGTATTCCTAATGACGCGACCACCACCCACCGCGTTGGCCGCGTTTTGAGCTCTAGCTTCTGCGTCAGCGGCGTTTTGAGCACGTTTTCTTCGTCTTCTAATGCAAGCAACAGCCACCGCTGCCGCTAAGGCTGCTGCCGGAACAGCGGCTGATAACGCGGCTATTAAAGCAACGTGTCTTCCTGATAAACTTTCTTCTTCGGGTGTTTCATCTCCGATTCTTCTTAAGTGCTTCGATGCAAATTCTGCGAGGGATACTGTGCATGATTTTCCACCCCAGCCTGCAGGACAGTTACAGTGGTAGCCATCAACTCGGTCTCTACAAGTCCCGCCGTTTCGACACGGTGATGACGCACACTCATCCACATCAATACTACAGTCTTTGCCAGCGAAGCCAGGTCGGCAGCGGCATTCGTAATCGTTATCAAGCACGTGACATTCGCCACCGTTCGCACATGGTTTCGCCAGACAGAAATCCACTCGAGTTTCGCATCGTGGTCCAAGAAATCCTGGAGCACATTGACATCGTTGTCCATTCACCAAGTCCACACAAGTCCCACCATGTTCGCAAATAATACCAGTACAATCGTCAATGTCGATTTCGCATCGATTACCTCGGAAACCAGTCTTGCAAGAACATCTAAATCCATCTCCAGCTCTAGTGCAAGTTGCTCCGTTCCGACAAGGGTTAGCCGCACATGGATCTGCTTCTACAGCACAATCAATTCCTGTAAATCCCGCCGGGCATAAACATACGTAGCCAGAAGGTCGAGGTTCGCAAGTACCGCCGTTTCGACAAGGTTGATCGGCGCAAGTTAGTCTTCGTGTTTCACATCGCGCTCCTTCATAACCAGACGGACAAGCACATGATAGTTCACCCCCTTCGTCTTGGACACAGGCTCCTCCATTGAGACATGGACGGACTGAACAGGAATGTAAGGATTTGTCGCAGTTTGGTCCTGTGTATTCTGGGGGACAAACACAGGTATAGCTCCCTTGTCCAGTGTTATGACAAGTTCCTCCGTTTCTGCACGGTCGATGATTAGTGCAGTAATTCAGATCTTGATTACAGAAAAGACCACCCCAGCCTTCTTCACAAATGCAATCCCAAGGTTTAGAGCAAGTTCCGTGTACGCAGCCCGGATGCCTCTCGCATTGGTCGCAGAGCTCGCCCACCCAGCCCGAATGACAACTGAAAACAAACAAAGACATACTTCAGTTTTGTATACGAAGTGATAACAAGCTTCTAAAAAGCGTAAACCTTTCTTCGTAGGGAACAATGAAGGATGAATGATTTAGAGGCGAGTGGAACGTTAAGCGTTTAGCACAAAGGTGCAAAGTGGATACTCACATGCATTCGTCGGGCTTGAGGCAGTGGCCGTGCTCCGCGTCGCAGCCAGGCAAGCATCGCGCTGTAACAAAAGGAATACGTTCGTTAGCGCATCACAAAGACAAAGCACACAATGGTAGGGTAACGTTGATAACTGAGCTAGAGCGATCGATAACTCCCAACATTATCTCTAATAGAATCATATAGCTCGTTCACATTTTTTTGTGGTACAATAAATTAATGACAATTTTGAACAAACAGAAAATTTAAACACAAAATTAAATCCAGGAATAAGGAAATCTCTAAGATCATAAATATCAAATTAAAGAAAGCAAAGAAAACTAAACAGGGACTTGTGCAAATAATTATACTAATGTACAAAACGTAATGCATCTTTTAAAACCAAAGGAATCCCTTCTCGTATTCAGTTTAGTACGCAGCTTCATGCATTAACTTTGGAATCTACAGAGTAAAGGACACGGTAACAAAGAGAGAGGTTCGTTAGCGTCCTGAGCTGGGTCCCAGCGAGGTCACGCGCACCGATCATTTATCTTCAAACACGACTATTCTAAGATCCACTACCATTTCTATCCAACTACGAAAGTCAGAGTTGTGTTTAAACAGTTCTTTTTCACGCATGACCTCTTACATACATAAAAGTTCCTGGACTCAATATGCGTACATTTCACCAAATAGCTGCCAAATGACTATTTTTTTATAAGTTGACACCGTTCAGTGAATCTATTTCATGAAAATTATACCCCATATATTGTTATTAATATATTCTACTAATATATCACTAAAAATAAAATGGCGGAATTTTTCGCGATTATTAGTGGAGTTTTTTTTTATAATTACGGCTTAAGTTTTTGAATAAAGTAACATTTTTCCAAAACAAGATATTTATTCTTAAGCAATAGTTTTTTTTTTATGTTGAATTATATTTCCGGTATGGAATGAACAATATGAGCACGCTACCAGTTTACCTACACCTTGTGTTATACTCGAACCTTACCCTAAGTAATAAAAAAGATAATTTTACCATGTAAAGGTGCATTGCGGAGTCAGTATGGGCAAGTGTGTGGGCTAATGAAGGTTACAAAGTAATAGTGGTGTACATTGTAAAAAAATATTGTTTTGAAATGAGAAGTGCGGCGCGGCGTCGCGCGTCGTGTCGGTCGGCTGCGCATGGGCATTAACTTATCGGAGCGAATACAAGGGGGCAGATAGTGCGGGGAGTCTAACCGCCACTCGACCGTTACTAGTCCCCTAACTAGAAAAATATTAAGACGCCATTTTTATTTTCTATCACATGCAATTTTTATTTGAAAGGGAAACAAGGAGACGAACTTGCCAAGAATTAAACATCTCGTATGGTAAGTTTATCGGACATCAAACCAGAATACCTACAAAAATGACAAGAGTTACTTATAAGATCACACACTTGCATATTACACACACTATTGCACGGTAACATTTTTAATGAAATGTAGTTAATAGGATAACCACGTGCTCACCTTGCTCACAAAAAAACAAAAGTTGAAGTTAAAAAAAATGGAATAACTTTGGCGGTGGTACGAATTTGAAAGTCGTGGCAAAAAACCTAATTTTATTCATTCCTATCAAATTTTTCTCTATTTAACACTAGGAAGTACATTCACCGGTATATTCCTGTATTTCCAGTTCAAAGCACTGTATAAAGGAGATTAATCCAACGTTTCCTAGACCGCATTGTAAGCTCTATGGAATAAAGCTCCCGAAACTTGCTCAGCTTCCTCGTAAATCGGCTTATGGATCACTCAACCGAATTAGAGGAGTTTGCTGAAATAAATGATAGGGGGTTCAACTTTTAAATGATGGAATTCTACGATCTTCAATATTTTCACTGGTCAAATATTTATTTGTAAATGCTCACTTCAATTTTTTTTTATTTCGAGGCAAAGTAAATCATTGTTATTATTCCTTCTACATAATGTATCTTATTTCGTGGCAGAACATTACAAAAACAAGTCTAATCTTCTGACTAAACAAGTACCAAAAGGTATTAATTTTAAAAGTAACTAATATATTCAATATTAGCTGAACCGACAGACGTCTTGAACACTATTTTTATATGAACCTTCTCCCGAAAATAACTAACAAATGATATTAAAATAACAAAACAGCATTAGCAAAATTGGTCCCTACGTTCAAGGTAATGTGATGATGACCGAGGGAAATTAATTTTTTAAAAACATTTTCACAACAAATCATTTACTACGGTTATGGCAAAGAGCGCCATAGATTTTTAATTGGGGCAGTGTCGATAAAAATACAATTACTTGAAATCCTATTAAACAAAAAAGCCGGTGCTTAACAATCCTCTTAAAAGTAATTGAAAGTGTTCTAAACTTTCTAATACAGCAGCGTGTAACTATATAGGTTTATTAAAAAATAGGGCGTTGGGAATCGGCACCACAAAAGCAGATCAAAGAGTTTCGAGTGTTGGTATTATTGCTCGTAATACTATCCACTTCATACACTTGAGTTTATCTGGACCCTTCACAAGTAAAACGGTAGTCATAAAAGTTACTCAAAGAATTATAAGTGGGGGTGTAAGCGCGGGGTATTTGTAGTATTGCAAAGGACATGAGCATTCGATACCTATTTCTCTAAACGCGAAATATCGAGGTGATTGCTTTTAAAGGCTTCAAAAATGAACTAGTCTGCTTGAGTTTTAAATGTCACATAAAAACTTGAGCCCGACACGTTTGCATCTTTGTTACGGAGTTTTATTACAAATGTAATTAAATTATCTTAATTAAATACCAATAAAAGTCATAAAAACCTTGGAAGTTATAAAAATAATTGTGTGGTGCATGTGATATCATCATGCCACTTATCCGAACCGGACTGAACCTCTTTAAAATAAAACGATAAAGTTAAATTGTGATGTCGCTTAGACTAAAATAAAATTTAGGGCTCGAAATTTTGAATGACAGGGTCGTGAGTAAAATAAATACACATCATATCTCACTACCCCTTCCCCTCGTGATACCTTTTTGAACCCCCCACTTTCAAGCCGCGTGTAATTAATGAACTTCTAGAATCGTAGTAAAGTCGATGGATGTTTAGTGAAATTTCAGCGCTATAAATGAGTCAAATTACAAAAATAAAGAGGCGAGTAATTCACAACACTAGTGCAGCCCTTGTAGACCTATTAATTATTTTCAATAGACGAATAGTATTGATTATCAATGTTAAAGCTAACGGATGTCGCAGTGCGACCGGCCAAGGTAATAGCTTTGTCGCAAGGTCAGACAAAAACCTTTAAGGATGCACACGTGTTTGGGACTTTGCCAAATCTAACTGTTCTCCCATCTGGCCCTATTCAAAACGGAAATTAGACATGCGTGGGATCCGCGAATATCGATAATATTCGTGAGAAACTGAGAAATCTACTCTCGTTCACAATTAAGCAAAATTAAGCAGCCGTAAAGGGTTTCACTCGAGATGTTTACCCTATCATTAAGAGAAACTGAGCGCGGAGATAATACCATCGGGACATGCAAATAAGTTTTCGGGTTTAGCTTCCCAGAAGGCAAGATACCGTTCGGCAGATGTAAAGTCATGACACGGTCAAGTACATAGTTTATTTCGATTGGTGTTCAGTTCTCGTTTAAAGGTGTTTTTGACCCGGTTCGTGTCCATACTGCCGAGCTGCGTGAGTGTGCGAACATACCGCGTTGTTTTCATTTCATTATAGCCGCTTCTCTCGCTTTTACATTTTCGTAATCGTTGATGCACATTCGAGAGATAGGGTTACCGAGGCCTTCGCTAGAATCTAAATTACTGTACTAGTTACATACACACTCGCGTCGATTTGTATTACTAGTCCCACGGTAAAGAGAAACTTCTCGGCCATCATGAGTTATGCATATTTCACGATCGCAACTGTTTACTTTTACCAGAAAATCGTAATTTCGTGGTTATCCCATCTCGTGGTACCAGGATTGCATAGCGGGCGGGCGGCCCTGGAGGAGCGAGATGGCGCGCTACATAGCGCAAGGTGGGTTGTCTCTTTCCGGCATGTTTTTTTGCGGCGCCGGAGTGTGGGAACGCGGCGGCAGGTGGGGCTGCCGAGATTGCGACGCGACATCCGCCCGGCACAATGCATCTTGAGACGCACCGCTTTGTTTTACAATACAAGACGCGATGTGTTTAACATACGTCAGAACGTTGCAATGACGTTTGGAGCGTTTAGATTTTTTATAGACCATCCGCTGCATTGAAATTGCAAATATCTAATCCGCGGAACTTGGAAAAGCTAACATTACGTTCAATATTCAATAAAGTAATGCAGCGTTTTAAATAATCATTCAATTTTCTCTCTAATCTTTCAATTTCCTCCTTTACAAGCTAGCTAGTGTTTTTCACTTATAACCAATGAAATCAATCTAAAATCCCAGTAATTGCACTCTGTACTTTAAAATAAATGAAATCGGAAACATTTGCAATTGTTTTAAATCCGTAATCAGCAAGTAAAAAATCAGTTTCCTTTTTCCTTCCTTATTCTTGGAAATAATCATATTCTTAAAATAACTTCGCGACCTCAATTTTTCTTTACTCTGTCATCTTTTACGAATGAACCATGGTCAAATGGTAGTGCTA
>DVZK01001020.1:0-10323 GCA_018236665.1 Calephelis perditalis
AATTACAAAGGAAAGGTCATGATTTAAAAATTTGAATGAGTAGTTTTTGAGTTATTTGCAAAAAATCGTATAAAAACATGGTTCTATTGTCTGAAAATTTAAAAAAGCATTGGCGGGTAAGACGATAAGTTCTTTTAGAAAAAACTTGATAAAACAAAAGTTTATTCTAAATGTTCGATCTACGTATGGCCGAAATTAACCTTTATTTTAAAAATTCCACATAAGGAATTGGTGTCATCAACCATATATGTACAAGCAGCCAACAGCAAAGGGTACCAAGTTTAAAGTACAATCTAAATCCAAAACCAAAATCCGCGCTACTTCGTAAAACTTTGCATTTTAGCCGAATTTCGTCTCCCTGTACCCTATAGGTATGTGGTAATAGTATCATAGATTATATCTATCTTGGTTTATGTTACTCACGTCTACGACCTACATGTCATGTTCTGCAGCAGAGACACCCTTTATTTATCGTATGGAAAATCCCCGTGTTAGTCCGGGTCCGATGACTACAACAGACCATCTGCCTGTCTGCCTCTCAGGCGACCATAGGTTGAAATATATGTCATTACCAAAAAGACCACCTGTGATAGAGACGCGCAGCAAGCTTGCTCGGGTAGGAGTTCACCGCCCTACCTTTTTCTGCTGCCTAAACGACTCTATCATGTTTCGGTCTGGAGGGTAGGGTAGCCGATAGACTTGCACCATAAGCCTTTCATCCCAACCTCAGGACAGGACAGTGACCTGTAACATCTATGGTCTCTATAGGCCATGGCTGCCTCTTACCATCAGGAGAGCCATGTCCTTCTTTAACTGTAACTGTGGGTACGCAATTAGAAAATGTATACTACGATTTACGATAAAGATATTTACGATTTTGTCAGTTTAACAAACAAGCTACTTAGATATTTTTGTTTTAGCACTTGCTCTGTGCTTGGCTTAAATTTTTATTAGTGTTGCGTTAGTTTTATAGAATATTTTCCTACATGTACAATATAGTAAGCATTCGTAAAACGATTTTCTTTAATAATCCACATCGTTTTACTGAAGAGTATGCTCCTTAGCAGGACCACTTTTAGTGCAAAAATATTTCATAATATAGAACAAATACAGTTTTAGACTTAGTATTTTATGGGAAATCTCTTTTACCTTTACGAGAAAACGGAGATAAGGAGAGACACAACAATGCAAACCTTTAAAGGAATATTTCCGAATTATGAGATTTCTTTAAAGAATATTTGTTTTATTTTGTTTGCAATACTGTTATGGTAATTACATCTAAATGAATACAGTGTAACATTACTGCCTCTAAATTTATTTTAAAAGATATTTCATCAAAGTAGTTAAAAATTAAAACGGATATATTAAAATAAAAAAAAAATTTGGGGGACCTTTTTATATGGGAGGGGGGTTTATTAAAACTATTTCTTATTACGGCAACAAAATAAAACAGAATTAATAAAATAGAAAGCAAACATGCAAATAGTATAGTAATGCACTACAACAGAGTACTTGAAACTAAATGAGAGTTCTTCAAAAATGCTATTTACGAATTTAATCTACTATAGGTTAAATTCACCACGTAAAGGAGGTACCGGCTTCATAAAAATATTATAATGTTTGCTAGATATTATAATATTTTCCGTGTATTAGTCTCTATGATGGACGTCCGAAGAGTCCGTAGAGAATCTGTTTAACACTGTACTTCTTGTAACTAGAAATGAGCAACAAAGTCTTCCCTAGAAGTTCTTCAGAAAGTACACTCGAGTGATCATTTTGAACACTGTTAGGATATCTACAGATTTAAAGGTCTTCGTTATTTTAAACGTCGGTATTTAAAATCAATAACACACATTTAGGCGCAGTAAAACTGCAAAAAAACGCCTACAATTCTTGGTTTGATTATTATTAATCATAAACGCTGGTTATAACTCCAAAGTAGTTCTATATAAATTTAATCAATTTCCTTCTTTTTCGTAGATGTAACTGATAAACCACTAGTTCGGTATTGATGATCTTAATAATTATTTGATGATTGTCAGATGCTTATACTTAAAATCCACGTACTAAAATTAGTTTACCATTAATCTATTTTCTTTATCTTCTTATAAGCAAAAAAAATCTCTATTTCTCTAAGCAATGAATGGACTGATTTCGCTTATTATTATTTTTTGCACCAATTACTCTCAGGTGCAAATTCTCATGAAATAAAAAAAAATAAGTATTGATATTTTAGACAAGACAACAGACGCTATGTTGCCTTAGATAGTACGTAATATAAATACTACCTATTTTATTACTTTACCTAAGAAACTATACTTAATCCCTCAGTAACACGAATTGATTAATATATTATAAATAACAAAAAAAAACAATCACATAAAGTGTAAGTGTATAACATTTTAATTAAAAACATTTTAGAGTGTTTTTGAACTCTCTCTGTCTCTCTAACGAGAAACAAGGTTATTGATCTTTAAGGAATTATTGATAATTAGCAAATTATTGAAATTTGAATACGATTTTTTTTTTAAATTCATGTTATTTAATTAGTTGACGAAACTACAATGTTGTATTTTTTTCATCGACTTTCTATATAATTGTATTAACTTTAATCTGTTTTAAAAGTTTATAGGTATTTTTGTTACAGAGGGTCCCAGGAGGAAGAAGAAGATTACAAAAATTACTCAAACATGACAAAATGTGATGAGACAAATACATTGTACCATTACTAAAATATAATATTAAATTTCTTTAAAGAGCCACGTGTATAAAGTAGTCTATGTTTTTTTTGGCTTGAAAACATATTTGGTCCTTACATATGAAATTGTTTTTTTTATGGCAGGTACAATTAAACAAATACTGTTTAATGTAATATATTTTTTCAAAATATGAACCATTTTATTTATGCATTTTTGGCATTCTTAGGTTAACTATATATTCGATCTGACCGATTCCTTTACTTAAAAAAAACATTCGGACGGATATTCATATAATCAGATGGTGGCTTGGACTGCCCCATTAATTCATATTTTCCTCTTGAAAAAAGTTGTCAAATTTCCTAAATCAGTAGTTATCTATTGCAACAAGATCCAGAAAATATGGTGGATGTCTTAGCTCTTCTAATGTAGTAGTCGTCTTTTGTGCACAGTGGTCTAGCGCTGTCGTGAAGCAGCAGTGGCGTAAAGCGATTTCCCAGCTTCGATTAGTCAACTGGTTGCTTTTCCATCACAGTTTGCGATTGCTAACAATAGACACTAGCCATAATTATCAGGCCAGATTTGAGAACACTCTTATCGTCACCACTGGCACTAGTCCATCACATACTTAAAAGCAACACTTTTGCAACAATTTTAACATGCAATAAGCGCATGCCGCGTATATTTTAAACCTCTGACGATTTGAATACGAAACGACTACGATGACGCGGACGCATGACGCTATTATTTTCTAGCGCTTTTTTAGCTGTGAGCTGAATTAAATCAGTCAAGTTTAGTTATAAATAAAAAAATAGACAAAAGGCGCAATTCAGTTAGTAATATTACAACATTAAGTGGGTTTTATTTATAAATCGAATGTATCGAAAATTCAGCGGCTTGTTTCAAGCGACTCATAGCTTAAAAAATTAAGTTGTTTGACTTTAATATAATACAAAACAGATTCATTTAGTGCCAGTTCTGGAAGCCTGATGAAGTTGTGAGAAGTAAAATTAAGAATAGAATAGAATAGAAGCTTGAGTAGGGGTTAAATAAAAACTTCATTTTGTTGAATGTAATAAGTGTTTATTTATTTGACTCTGTAAGCACGAGTTTCCTTAGTTCTTTTCGGTCAATGTTTCCAGAAGCCGTTTTTGGCAGTTTCTCTACAAATACTACTCCGCCTCTCAATTGTTTTGAATCTGATAGGATATCTAAAATCAAATTTATAATAAAGATACCTTTCCTATAGACATTATAATGACATTGGTTTTCTTTAAGGTTAGTTTGAAAAAGGAAAGTGTCACTTTAATGACCAGTCAAATTTTAATTTAAAATGCGACTCCTCTTCCGCAGCCCCGCGCGGCACCCCGCATTTGCCGCAAGTGCTCAGTAGCGATAGCATGTTTGTTATTGTTATCAAACGGTTTTTTAGCAGCAAAAAAAAAATAATGAATGAAAAACGAAAATGACAAAATGATGCCACAGCGCAAAGTGCATAGTTAATTTGTACGTTTTTAAAATAAAATTGCATTGTAAACATTGCTACCAAACTGTGTTATTGTTGTTATTGTATAGAGCTAGTTATTACACGCTAATGTGATTGCTGTTGCCAGAAATTGCCTGAATGTGGCTGAATGTTTTCTTTACTTTTCTTTCTTTTGTATAAGATAAAAATATTAATTTAATTTTTTTTATAGATCGAAGTTTTTAGCGATTCTTAACAGTTAACAAAATTTGGCTGATTGTTGAATGTAATCAGTCTCCAATTAGGGTTAAATGTTTTTTTATTATTATTAAGAATAGGAAGAAAAGCAATCGTTCACTCATCACAACATATCACAAATTTCTCCTATTAGTAAAATATTTTCTTTTGTAATAAGACGTACTAACAGGCACACGGCTCTCACGATGGTAAGAGACAACCGCCTATAGACGCCATAGATGTTACAGGAGCGACACCAAGTCTAACAGCTGCCCCTGTTAATATCTTTTGGTATTTATGTAACAGTATTTCTAAATGTTAAGGAAAAGCTAAGTCTTACGTAGGTCCGTACTTTTTACTAGGTTGTTAATATCTTTTTTAGTAAGCTTATATCCTTTACTAGATACTATAAGAGCTCTGGGAATTTCTCCACGTTCAAGATCGGGAACGCCAGTAACTGCAGCTTCAAGTACACCTGGATGTGTTAATATTAGTTTTTCTAACTCGATAGGAGAGACCTAAAAGCATAACTATTTAAATTAGACTTGTTAATTTAGTTTTAGAGGCTTGTTTCTCGTTCCCCTAAACCCCGATACAACATTAGCTGCAAAAGTCATTGGAATGTATAGAAAATGTACTCGTTCAGTAGGTATAACATTAAGATCTTCATTCCGAATTTACTCACGATTAGTTTGGTCACTCAGGGGTAGATAGATGCCTGAGAAACAAAAAAATATTGCCCAACAAAAAAATTGGTGGGTTCATTTCTATGTTTGAACTTGTTTCAGTTATTTTTTAGAATTTTAATTAAGTTGTGATGATTGGTTCAGCGCCTTTTAAAACGCTTTTAATGACGTGTATTTAATTGTTCACATAAACGATCTGTCGAATTTAATAAAAATATTAGGTAATTTTGTAATACTTACAAACTGATTTTACTTTTATGTTTACTATATTTAGTTATTATATTTACTATACAATTACACCTTCTAAGAATGCGTGTTAAGTACTACGCCTTTACTACTTTATGACCGAATTTTCAGATTCCTAGGTATAAAATAGAAGTATCTTCAAGCCCATTTTTTCAAAGACATACACAGAGACACAAACAGGATACTGACATTTAGTCAAAAGCCTCAACTTTCTCAACAAACCGACTGATGGGGCTCAGAATTTAACTATTCATCAACACAATTATAGATTTTTTTCATATTTTATCAAATAAATAACAAATCTCTATTGAATGAAAATTTTGATACGGTATGCATGAGTCGGGCCTACATTACGTACTGGTAAAGCTGGGACTTACATGATTATCATCACACTTAATTAACGTTTTGATGCGATCCACGAAGTAGTAAATATTATGTTCATCTCTATATAATAAATCACCAGTTTTCAGCCATCCATCTTTTGTTAAAGTAACAGCAGTCTCTTCAGGCTTGTTACAATATTCCTAAAATAAAAATTATTAATTATGTGTAACCTGCACATAGCATGAGTATAAGCTTTATCTATATTAAAGCTCTACATATAAATGTATGTAAAATATAAAACATTATTTGCAGAATATGATATCATTGGAAAACGACTTGAACTCAACGTATTAAATATCATAATTAAAAATTGAATTAAATAAACTATTCTTATTAATCCACAAATTACAACTCCTTAATTGAAATTTCTGATGTCTAGTTATTAAAATTAATGGAAACATGAATAACTTTATTATTTTATTGGGAACATTAAAATAAATTAAATTAGAGTGATATAACAATACTAAAATTATTTACATTTTTTTTATATTGAATTTTTTTTATGTTATAGGGAGACAACTAGCAGACGGATTTCCTGATGGTAAGAAATGCCGTCGCCTATAGACACCAAATGGTATATAGGTACCTAATGGTGCGTTGTCAACCTGAGGCTAGGATGGTCAGCCTCCTGCGTAAGTAATTAAACCGGCTACCCTATCCTCCAACCGAAAGACGACAATAACGAGCATTGTCATTTCGTGGAAGGAATAGGTAAGGCGGTGGTGCTTGTATGTCCGGGCGAGTCGTTGTAGGACTCTACCACCTAGTAATTAAGTAGAATTGCGTTTAAGTAATACTAGTGCTACGACTAACACTTATTATTTTAATGTTTTCACTATAAATATATGAAAAGAAAAGTGAAAATAGTTAGAGAAATTTAAAACGCTATACAACGCTACAAAATCCAAGGCGTGTCAGCAATTTTAATATCGGTTTCCCGTAATATGTTCGAATGCAAATCCCTCCCTCCTGCTATACAGCACCCAGTCAATAATAATTATGATTATTATTTGTAACCAGTAGATATGTGAGCACTTCATATAATGTATCTAACGCAGTTTGGTGTTTCTAGGCAACAATCGAAGCCACAAGTCAGTACTTTGAGAGCTTTTTTATAGATAAAACATTATTTAGATATATTCGGGTTTGGAGTTTCGGGAGCTGTTGCTGACGTTTCAGAAACAGTCCATTTCATTAAAATAACGATATCTCGGGCTGAGCTCTCCGCTTACCAAAAAGTCAATGAAGTTGTAGAAGTAACACATTGGCCATTCCAGAAATAGTCTATTCGATAAAATTGACGATATTACGTGTATTTGTGGCATTTATGGTCTAAGTCGAGTATTTTATATTGTGTGATTCCACCTTAATATTTAAATTTCCAATTACTTAAAATAAATAAAACACTGCGAAAATACATAAAATTGTTACCTTGAAAATAGTTCTTCCTCTAACCCATAATTCACCAGATTTATTGGGTGACGTTACTTCTTCTTCTGTTTCATTATTCATAAGCTGTAACAAAAGACTCATGTCCTTTTTACATCTGCTTTGGAAAATATTAATATCAATCAACAGAGAGCATAAATACTTGTCAAATTACTTGAAGAAAAACAATTTTTTTTATTACAACGCATTATGGTATCTTCTTCTTAATTTTGTGATTTTCTCGAAACCTTTATATACAAGCACAGTAAAGCGAAATAGTCCTAACTGACTAAATCAATGATGTTGCCAGTCAGATGCCAAAAAGTGCACAATTTCATTCCTCATATCTAATACAAGGGGTATTCGTGATGTGTCTAATAGTTCTGAAAGATACCACTGGATAGGAACATGGTATCTCAATAAAGTAAATATATAGTACCTAATTATGTATAGTCTTTGTTAGTAACTTCACTGGATTCAGCTGAAAAAAATGTCATGAACAAATGTGGTCAAATCATGAAGTTATATAACTACTAGAGGTTAAACTCCTAATAAAGACCTGATATAATTTCCAATTAAAGCTGATTAATTCTAATGTGCGTTGACCTCTCTTTCATTTTGACTTTCCTAATTGACAACACTAGACTCTCAGGAAGAGAGGTCTGAGTACACCAGTTATGCTATTGATATTAGTATTAAAGATAATGTCGAAAAACCTTAAGACTTACATTATGATATCAATATCGTATTTATTATGAAAAAGAATAGTTCTAACAAGCAATGCAAAACTAAAATACTGATTAAGTAAGTATATTTTTCTATATATCATATAAATATAAAATAATTTTCGTACTTTGTATTCGAAGCGTCTCATGGGAATGCCAACGGCGTCATGATTTACTCCTACGCCATTGAAAATGTATCCAGTAGCTTCTGTCATTCCATAGCCTATGTGAATCACGACATTTGGAATTGCACACTGAAATAACATAAAGCAACCAACTTGGACGTAGTATTTGTTTTGTGAATGGGTGTAAAAATTTGTCAATCGTGTTGAATGACTTTTTTTAAGGTTACTCTTGTTTAAAAATAAATTAAGTCGATGAGCTTTAATTAAACAATGTATATTAAAATTTAAGTATCTATAATAATCTGATTTATATACCTTGATTTTATCAAGCAACTGTTTATCTGTTGCACTTCCAACCAAAATTAAATGTTCTAGTGAAATTAAATCACAAGCTCCACAGGCGTTCAATAAAGACCTCATGAAAGTTGGAGACGTAAGCATAAATGTCGGCTGAAAGTAAATGAGCTTATTAGATATATAATAAATATTAACAAAATGCTTTACTGTAATATATACATGTATATAGGTGCACACACATTACTTGATTTAGTAAAGATGTTACGTTTGTTGGAGATGGGATAGATGTTGCTAAACTCAGATTTTTAAACCGGAGATGCATGATTTGACTTTATGTATAGTAGTGTCGATAAGTTGTAAAATACTATTAAAACTTAAATAATTTGCGTAAATAGTGCACAGAAAAGGTAGGTGCCTACCATCAGCAAATTTGTATTGAGTACAATGAATAAATGTGTGGTTAATGGTCATATAATCTGTAAGTACTATTTAGCAGCTGATGTGTTCGTAGTTAATATGGACAAGATGGTATTTTTAATTATTGAAAATCCTTTAGCTTTTTAACTGTCCACATATTGTTTCTAATTCGTGAACAACTTACTTTGTACTTCCTAATTAGGTAGCATCCATGTTCTGGAGTAAATGGTGAAGAAGTTTGCAAACGAGTATATCTAAGAATCGGTGACAAAATAAAATGGTAAGAAGCGGTTAGCCAATGCAAAAGCTCTTCATTGATCGCTAATTGAAAAGGCGTCGGAAATTTCGAGTACATTCCACTGAAAATAATTTAAAATGTTATGCAAGAAGTATGAAAAGTGTACAAAAACATTGTAATTATAACAGGGAAGTTAAAACTACTTAGAGATGATAACTTTCTTGAAGATGTACATGATTTGAAATAGCTAGACGTCGTATATCTTCATTTGTTAATAACCTCGTTTCGCTATACAGCTATCCCCCATTTTGGTCTAGGTGGGCTAAGTACAATAGACAGGCAGCTCGTAAAAGGCGGACGTAAGTAGGTTAATACTAACAATGCCAATGGTGGTAATTAAACAAAACATTCCTGGATACAAATCCATCGCCTTACCTATTCTCGCCGCCACAAGAGCTCTGTCATATTGTCATGTTCTGGTACAGAGGGTGGGGTAGCCGGTAGGCTTACACAATAGTGATATTGTCCCGACAACAGGCAGAGGAAAATTGAAGATCGGGAGTGCCCTAGGCAAATACTTCATTTGCGCCTATCTACCAATATCTATACTAAAGTTTTTAGAAAGGCTTCATATGTTTGGGCCAATTTTAAGATCTACTGTTCAAAAAGTTTTATCGGATTCGATTCTGTAGTTTTGAAAGGGTTATTGACATTAGAACATACCTATTAATTAATAACAATTAGATAATTTAATTTAACAAAGCAAGTGATAATTATGTAAAACAAACCTGGCTGTTTTATGTGTGCGATAACGATGTGTTTGGTAAAAGTAAAAAAATAGCGAAAAATTACTAATTAACCGAGTTAAAAAATACAAGGGGGTTTTTTATTCGGCCGGTATAATTTTTCGAGGTTTCTGAACCTATTTACGTAACTCTTTTTTTTGTTTAATGCGGAATATTTTCGAATTGGTCCCATAAAAAAATGATTCAGGTAGGCTCAGTAGTTTCTATTTTATGAGCATTTTCTATATACTTTCAACTTTGCCGATGTCTATTTTTATTAAATTGAATCATATTAGCCATAAACTATAAACTAAAAAGTAAGAAATACCTACATACTATTATTTTTATTTTAACTTGTTTACCCGTGTTGGTCCGGGCTCCTTTGTAGAATAGACCATCTATCTGCCTTCCTTGCCAGACAGTTCATAAAAGGCGAGCAAAGGCTCACCGTCACTAACACCTTGAATTCTGACTAGGTGGTAGAGTTTAGCATTGGTACCACCGCCTTACCTATTCTTGCCGCCATAACGTCATGACGTGTTCCGATTCGGAGGGTAAGGTAGCCGGTAAACTTACTTTTGCTCGAGGCCTAAC
>DVZK01001021.1:0-10317 GCA_018236665.1 Calephelis perditalis
TCATTTTCGTTGACATTTGATTTGACAGCTGCATAGACTGCTTACTCTATTCCTATTTATTAATATACTTTATGGTATGGACTATGGTGCCATCTAAACATGAATCTAATGCTGGCTCTTCACAATGGGCCATGACAAACGTTCACGATTGTGTAGAGGGCGTGTGAATCGTCTGTGATCGGTCATGATGGAGTCAACGTCTTAGTAATATGTACTTGATCTAAATTGTTTGTAGGTTAAAATGTATTTTCTGAGTTTCTTTTTGATAGATAAGTCTAATAATAATTTGCTAATCTCGAGACTCTAAAACACGGGCCTTGTAGATTTGTGATTACGTATTTACGATCGAACTAACTAGTTACTAGGTAATTCATCCGGGCTAATTTTAATACAAAAAGCATTAAGATTGTTTTCTTGATCTTATATAAAAAAGCTTGTAATATTTGTTAAAGTGACGGAAAAATCATATAATACATGAAAGGGTTTCGTCTTTTTGTGTGTTATCATAACAATTAACAAAATATTATTATGAAACATTACAACATAGTAATGTATTTAAACATAAAATCCCACAAACAAAGTATAACTTAGTAACGACTTTTATTAAAAATTTACAGTCTGAATTTAAAATTCCATTTTTAGTTTTGCATTCAGCATTAGATCGTTAGAAACGCAGCCTACATAGACCTTGATAGATGGCACGTCCGAAAATACATATAATTAAAGTGTGCTATTGTTGTTTATAATTTGTAACAATATTTCAAGTAACAAAAATTTGTAAAGAATGGAAAAAGGTCAAAAGACAAAAAAGCATAAGGCATTTGCAATTTTAAAAATTTAAATCATGTTATTTGTTTTTTGCATATTGTGTCATATGTTAACTTAAATTTCTTCGGTAGCTGCCAAAGTGAACAAAAGCCATGTTTTGTGTATAAATCAGTTGCAGTCAGATTGTGGATGTATGCTTAGGGTTGAAATAACGGTTACGTCTTTCAAGCGCAATTGTAGGTGGACTTCATTCAATTTCTAACTAACATTCAGTAAACGACATCAGTATGTTACTTGAAATATCTCCGTCTTCAAATTCTAAATTCTCATAAAACCGAATTGACAATGGTAATTCAAGCTAGTATTGGTTTTGCAAGTATAACTTTTAATTGGCCTTTTTTTGTATTACACTTAGGCTGAATTTCAGTATCGAATTTAAAAGAAATCAACGTAAAAAACGCGTTTAGACCAAGTTTAGACAATAATTGTCAAGAGGTGACGCTCTCATATAAATTTGAGTGTCAAAAAAATTTGGTTAAAATTAAATTTGTAAAATGTGTATAATCTGGAGATTTACAAATATTTTATTATTGGTAATTTTAATTGCAGTAGCTTATCAACGGAATCATAACCGATAATGGAACTCGTTTGCACTGAACTGTGAACTCAGTTTTCATTATAATCGGCGATATCAGTCCTTAGTGGTCATTAAAAAATTGCTATCTTCTGATTGCTACATTCACTACAAATTTGTTACCTAATTTTGCACACCACAATATTGCTCGTTTGATTTATAAAAATAAACTGCATTGCAATAGTCAGTACTTAAAAATTACATTTTTTCTTACAAACCATCTTACCGTATGTTACCAAGCAGTTGAAAAATGATTTTGCATTTATTAATTTGCTTATAAAGTTGTTTGCTCAATTTTGACCAAAACATTATTCAAGTATCGGCAGTAGTGGGGCTCTCTAGCACAGCTCCATTAGTTTTGCGTTTTACGTCTCTATCGTATTTCTGTTGGTCAATGGAGATAGCAAATATAAATCACGTCATTTGACAGCTATTTGATGTACACTTTACCCAGTGATCGTCACTAATAAAATATACGGAATAGACTCACAGAATATTCAACCGTTCTACCTAAGACAGGCGACCTTGTTTTTACTCTTATTACACTCTGCGTTACATTAGTTCGACCATAGATCGAATATTATAAATCTATGAGTTAGACTGTACCTAGGTACTTAATGTTGTAGGGAAAATTAAAGGTATCTAAATTAATTATTATGAAAAACGTGTAGTATGGCCAAAAGGGCATAAGTCTATCCTAGAAAGACAGCAATTATAAAAAATAATAAAAAATTACATGTCCTCTGACGTTGACATATGGTTGACTGTTGACACTTGACAACAGGCAATAGTAACTTTTAGATTGTCAATGTCAAAATATGTTTACATTTTCTTTGTGGTGTTTGTGTCTTGTGAAAATTGTAATCGACTTTCGTAAATAATTCCGCAATAATTTAAAATCAAACAACAATTCTTTCAAAGCTAATAAATACAACAAGAAGTATGTCGTTTTTCAAAAATGTTACATCGGGCTTTGCAACTCGCAGTCGGGATACTATATTAAAAGAATCATTGATAAATAATTTATCGGAGTGCGTAAAAGATATCCAATACAATAGCCAGTTTGAGAAAAATTTTCACAGTGTTCTTGGCTCATCCGACTCAACAAATACACTATGTATGGCATTGGAGGCGGTTTTTCTTCACGGTTTAAAAGACACATTTTTAAGAAAAGCCAAAAATGTTATCTCCGCTGATCCTGACTATCGCCCTCAGTCTAGTTTTTGGCCGCTTATACTCGTTTTGTCACACCGGCAAAATATTGACCAAATCGCAGCATTACCACAAATCAACACTGAAATAGGTCAATGCCGAGCCTGGATTCGGATTGCTCTAAATGAGTGCTTGCTTTCGTCTTATATGTCTACATTGCTGAAGAATATATCCGCAGTCAAGCCATTTTACAATAGAGGTGCTTTTGTTTGCGACAATGAAATCTTGGAAGTATCCCAAAAACTTGTAGAAGGCCTAGAAAGCTGTGTTCAGTTCAATTTGCCTATAAATTCAAGTTTACTAAATCAGTGGCCTGACCAGGTCTTAATGCAAGCTGGTATTTGGGTACCCACTATGAGGGTCGCTCCAATCAGTGCAGGTCTAGATGTAGCTAGCACTTTGTCCACTGAAGTCACACCCAAATTGGTTTCTACCCCAACTCGTAATACTGCCTTAGGAAATTTGCTAACCCTAAATGAAGATGATGCTCTTAAGTTTATTCTTTCAAATAACTCAAAGGATGTAATAAATAAGAATGATCAAACTGCCAATGAAACTCAAAGTTCAGTTCAAAATGTTAGTATTGATAAAGATGTTGGAAATCCCTTCGAAGATGCTGATGATAAACCAACAACTAGTCAAGAGCCTCAAGAACCAGCACCAATATATTCATCTTCAATAGACTCGGGAGAATTTGTTGCTCCTATAGATGTAATGGTCACTGGAAACTCTTTGATTGGTAAAGGCTGGTCTAATGAAGATGATTTAAATGCTTCTGTGAACTCAAATTCATCACATGGTAGTAGCATGATCAAAACTCCTGAGTTAAGAAGTTTGTCTTCTTTAATAGATAACTCAAACATAGGTGGTGATAGTAATAATGCACCAAATCTAAGAGACATAATGGCAGATATCCACAAAGAGTTGAAATTAAACTCAGATGAAAGTAACATCTGTATTGTCGAAGAAGTAACCACCCCAGAGGACTCAATGTTACAAGGATTAGATTTTGAAGTAGTCCCTAACTCTACAACTGGATCTTTTACAGCACAGGAGTTGCAAAAGTTAATAAAGCAATTGGGATCATTATCTAGAGAGAAAGGATTGGATTATCAGAATTATCAATGTAAAGGCTGTCAAGACTTACTGGGAAGCACTGTATCGAAGGCTAAAGTGTGTGGTTATACCGGAGAATATTTTTGCTCCAACTGTATGGATCCAAATGTATTTATTATTCCTGCCCGGGTAATACATAATTGGGATTTCAAAAGATATCCTGTTTCAAAAAGATCAGCATTATTTTTGTTAGAATTTCAGCATCATCCTTGGATAGATATGAAAAAGTTGAATCCAAAAATATATTGTGGAGTCTCGGATATGGCACAATTGCAACAATTGAGAATACAATTGAATTTTTTGCGTGCATACATATTTACATGTAGAGAACCTGTGATTGAAGATTTACAAAAGAGAGTGTGGCCCAGAGAGTACTTATATGATCATGTCCATTTGTATACAATATCAGATCTGGCACAAATACCAAATGGCTCTTTAATTTTACAATTAGAAAAGGTGGTTAACTTTGCTAAATCCCATGTACTTGACTGTTGGCTTTGTAGTCAGAAAGGTTTTATTTGTGAAGTATGTCGGGATCCAAAAATTTTATATCCATTCGAGACCATTTCTACTTATAGATGTGATGAATGCTCTAGTGTATTCCATGCTAAATGTTTGAATGAAACAATGCCATGTCCAAAATGTAAGAGAAAACAGGAGCGTTCTAGTGATACTTTAGTAAAAACCCTCCAGTAGTGAAAATAAGATAGTCTGAACAAACCGATAAAGAGGCATTGTACCGTAAATGAATACAAAAATCACTGCTATTTTTGTTTTCGTGATATTGCTTGAGTGCAATGAAATATATAGTAAACAATATAGGTCAAGCATTCATTATCTTACGAGATAGATACCAAATAGCTATTTGCTATTATTGGCTTTAGCAATTAAGGATAATATGCTGTTTATGTCAAATTGACTTTAATGTATATGATGAATATTGACTTAACAACATTTATAGTTAAAAAATATAGAAATTATCTAATATATGGACATAATAAAATCAAATATATATTTTTCAATATACATATTATTTATTGTAATTAGAGATATTATTTTTCTTTGTGATGTTTCAAATTAAACACATTATCATAGAAAACTGCATTTTTTTGCTCTAAATTTATTGTTGAGAGTGAAGGGATGTCCTTGAAATAAATTGAAATATTGATATTTCGCAGAAAAGGTTCTTAATGTAAGTACCTAATACAAGTGTGTGACATCTACAATGATGACCATTGACCACAGTATACCGATATACCTTATCCAAGTGTATCTATAGAAAGTGATTAAATATATGTATTCACTTAACGAAACGAGTTGATCTTCTCTCTAAACTTTTTTATACCACGAAATAAAGATTGCTAAGGTCACGTGGAAAGCATGAGAGATGAAAGCTTAAAAAAATTGCTAAACAATATGAAACCTACATTCTAGGATAAAAACGCTCGGGTTTTTTTCCGAGGGTAGTGTCAGGAGTCTCCCAGACCGGCGTGTTTGTATGAAATAGATTATGAATATGGAGCAACCTCAAGCAGATTTGCAAGGATCGTCGCATTTGGCGTGAGATTCTCTTTGTTTTAAACCACGTAAGGGATTTTGGCGGGAAAATATGTTTTTATCTATATTTCATGTCAGTTTTACAGATGTCAATAATTTAAAGAGACTTCTTTTTTCAAAGTCGGTGAAGACATAGAAATAGAGTTTAAATTCTATCACAGCTTGTCTCGATCAATCATACTTTAGTGTTTGATTAAATCAAGTGTGTAGAAGGCGCATTGTGCCAATTTAGAAGTAGTTTACGCTCGACGAGTCTGCGATTTTATTTCATTTGAAGAAGCTGTGGTCCTATTTAAACAATTTTGATGAAATATAGCTTTAGTATCAAAATATATATCCCCGTGTTGGTCCAGGCTCCTTTGCAGAATAGACCATCTGCCTTTCTTGCCAGGCAGCTCGTAAAAGGCGAGCATAGGCTTATCATCACTAACACCGTGACATCTGACAAGGTGGTAGAGTTTCGCAGCTACTCGCCCGAATTGGTACCACCGCCTTACCTATTCCTGCCGCCAGAACGTCCAATGCTTGCCGTTCACGTGTTCCGGTTCGAAGGGTAAGATATCCTGTAATATTACTTTTGCTCAAGGCCTAACTTCCCAGCCCTGAGGCCAACTTGAGTTGGCAATGCACCATTATCGCCTTTTTGTGCGGCGTGATTTTCTTACCATCACTTCAGGAAATTCGATTGCTTATTTGCTTTCCGTTATCATAACAAAAAAGATGAATTAAGAAACCTCTTTTAGGAATTAGTTGAAAAGAAACATATTGTTGGATGGTAAATAATTGTACTGTTTATGAAAAACTGTGTTCGTCATCATGATTTTTCAAAAAACAGTTCTTGTAGAATTAGTCAACATCTTTATCATGATTGATTGTTCTCTTCATTATTATGATACTTTATTGAATAAGTTTTTGAACCTTCAGCTACTGATATATGATTTATCAATGTGATAAAAATTACAAATTTCTTCAACTATCATTTGACAAAACATGTAAAGATCAAGATCAAGGTTACAAATGATTTAAATCAGAATCAATACTTTTCCTTTTCAAACAACTTCAAAAAGAGATTCTCAATTCGACTGAATGTTTGTTTTTGTATGTTTGAAATGTAATTACACGGCCAATAACAAACCGATTATGATGGAATTGTTTTAGGAAGATAGGTCATGATTCAGAGGTGATCTCATCGAGTAGTGGTTTTTGAATTATACTTTGTTTTCAAAAATCAATAAAAATACAACTTATAGTCCATAAGGGGGTTTGAAAATTTATATGAAAATCATTACTATTCTACGTTGACGAAGTCGCGGGTAAACAGCTAGTAGGTTTATGAGATGGATAATTTGAAAAATATCTTTACGCCCATATCCTCGAAAATGTAGGCAGACTCACAACCAGGGCACCCACAACTAGCCGAAGATACTAAGTCCCACAATGTGATAGGTGGCAAGGCTATCGCCAACCGGGCACAATAATTTGATATATGCTAAATTGCTTATTATAATGCTTTATTATAATTGCTTATTATAATGATAAAAACAAAATTCCAGTGAGCGGTAGTGTGGCAGTGGCCGAAGCCGTGGTCCCCTCCCTTTTGCGCACTCGGTACAGGCGGGAGGCGCGCCAGCCGGACGACGAGGAGGAGATGTGGTTCAACGACGACGACGAGCTGGAGGACGACACGCCGCTCGACACCAACCAGACCCATCCGCCGCACGCCACACACCACGCCTTGGACGCTATCGGTAACTATTGGCCTACCCATTGGCATGACAATTTATAGTATTGTAATATATTTAAGATTTGTCATACATATACTTGGATCTTTTTGTTTTTGTACTGGTTGCCCGGTTCTTATAACCCTTGTCGTCGCATTAATTTCAGACAAAATAAGTAATTGACCATGAAATAGCTAAATGACCACGACATAGCTAAACGGCCAGTAAATTGACGAATGACACAAAATAGCTTAGTGACCAGAAAATAACTAAATGGCCAAAAAATACCAAAATGGTGTCTAAATATCTAAATTTCCACATACTTAACTTATTTCATACTAGATATCATAAAGTTACATAAGTATAGAAATAATTTTTGTTTGTGCTTTGACTCGGAAATATTGTGTTTTGTTTGTAAATATTATCATATTACCTTGTACTTGTTAACCAAAACAATTTTGTAAAGGCTCACATTACTCTGACGACCGGATGACATAAATGGTTATCAACTTGTGTTCATGCTTGGAGTAATGCTATTTTATTGTTGTTGATCAATCATTTTTATTAATTGTATAGAAATGCAGATAAGAAGACAACCAAATACCACAGGACATGTTTTTAAATATAAAAAGTCAGCAAACTAACACACTAATGATGATAAGAGATAACCATGCCCTATAGGTGGTAAGAGACAACAAAAATGATATATGATGATGTTAGGTCTGTTATGCAAGTCTACTGGCTACCCTACCCTCTTGACTGGAGCATGACAGTCATTATAGTGACAGGAATAGACAAGGCGGTAGATCTCTACCCGGGCAAGTTGCTGCACTGCACTGGACTCTACTAGCAGTGGTCTTGATGGTAGTGATCCAAGTAATATATGCTAAAATATCCTCTTTGGAACTGTCTGGGAGGAAGGCAGATGGTCTATTTTACTCAGGAGACCATGGGATACAGCATGAGTGGAGAATGTGTTGCTTTATGTCCAATAGTCCTTAATATACTTACTATATAGTACTTACTTTTGCTCGAGGCCTAACATCTCGGCCTCTGGTTGGCAACGCACCATTACCACCTTTGGTGTTTCTAGGCGGCGGGAATTCCTTACCATCAGGAAACTCGTCTGCTTGTTTGCCTTCCAATGTCATAAAAAAATATTATTAAACATTTTGCAGGTAAAATAGTTGAGAAGAAAGTATGTTCAAGTACGGAGAGTGTGAACGGACCGAGCAGGGTGTTGTTGACCTCCACCGCCACCAGCAAGCCAACGCACACTGACGTTCAGGTATCCACCACCAGATTACTCAATAAGGTAAACCCTAGTTACCTTCCACCTCTTCTCACGGTACCTTACTAGCTTTCATGGGGAAACTATAAGTAAATATTCGCTTTTGGAAGCTATGCGTAAAATACGTCAGCAAAAATAACCGATCTTAAATAAGAATTAAAGAAAGAAAGAAAGAAGTCCGTAAAAAATCCGAATGTATTTGGCGGGTCTAAATGTGCACTAAAAACCAAATTTCGATTAAGTATTTCTATGCATATATTAGTATAGTTGACTATCATTTGTAACAAACATAGAATTTGGTTACTTTGGGTTAATATGACCTTTGTGATTTCAGAGATGTTATTATTAAAATATGCCTGCAAATGAGCATAAAACATTTACGAATTTTGAAATAATATATAAATTGTTATCAGGATAGAAATCTGCCTGCTATGACATAATATAATGTGCTGTGTGAAAAAAACATCTATAACTAATCTTGATTATAATTTAGAATCAATTTCAGTTCCAAACTAGTCCGTTTTATCCTTAACTTTTTAGTAAACTAGCAATAATTGTAGGTTGTAATTCAATTTTGGTTTTAGGTCTTTAGGTCGGTTTCATGCTTTTTTGTGACGTATTTTATGTATAAATCTTTATTTCCGTCACTCCCGCACTTTACCATTTACATTTTAGTGTTATTAATATGAAAATGTAATAGTTTCTTGTCTGTTATTTTTAACAAAATTATAAGCAAATGATGTAGTTTGCCTTGTCTTTTCGTATGCTTTTCTTCGTCTGATTCTACAATGCATAATTGTTTGGTTGTGTTTTTGTGCCAGTGATATATAGTTTGGTCTACAAAAATAGCTTTTGGTTAGTACAGTAAGACAAAGAAATATCTAACGCGTTTTTTGTAAAATTTTATTTAAAACTGATTTTTAAATGTTACTAATCTTGATCAACTAATTTGTATGCCAAGTAACTAACAAAAGGTGCTTATTTTGCCGTTTTGTGTAATGATATAATATTTAAAATATGATGTGCTTGTGCTTATAACGCTTAAGGACATTCCAAAAAAAAGACGGGTTGCACTCCGGGAGTGCCGGCAGAAGTGAAAACTTGAATATTAACGTTGTGCATTTTTGCTATTTTGGAATGGTTAGGGAATAATTTTGCACGAATTGTTTTATTATCAGTATGAAAGTACTATCATTTATATGGTAGAATACAATGTTCATTTATTGCGCTATCGTACACAAACATGACAACAAGAACGCCCTTCGATTAGGTCACGTGACTTGACGCAAGTTTAGAAGTTTTTACCCATTCCAAAAAAGGTGCGTAATGCCGCTAAATAAATTTTCACTTCAAAAAAAAGTTAGTTGCGAGTAGTACATTAGTTTTACGGTAACCCTTTTACTATAATGTATTCTATCTGTTAGCAATTTCGCGTGTCGTCTTTCAATTAGCATATAATGGATCGTCGTACACAATTCAAGAATTAGGCCAAGTCGTTACTTGGTTAAGTAATTCGGCGTTGCTGCATGGTTGCTGCCTTGTTATGAAGAAGCTTTATAGGTTACTGACCGCAAGCTACGTGTGAAGTATGAGTTATTCAACTACAAATAACTATTCATTATCTTTCACTATACCGCTCTCGAAATATATTGTGTTATCCTATACTTAGGTACCACTTACTTGACATCATTATGTGAAATATCATTTTTAATGAAATATCATTGACCATAGCCAAAAAATATTATGTAGCTTTTGTGTCATATTAATTTCATTTATTATGGCTTAAATTTATTACTGTTTTCTTGGAATAGGATAAAAATTATATCTTTTTAATGGTAAGAGGCAACTGTGGATAAACACCATAGATGTTATGGGTACGTCGCTGTCGTTTGGTCAGGGGGGTTACCATAAGCTCTTAAAACAGTATTATTTCAATAATACTAATTGTCATTAGAGAAAGACAACCTTATAACGTATATCATAAAGTTGCTTATAAAGACGGACACTTAGCAAGATGG
>DVZK01001022.1:0-10317 GCA_018236665.1 Calephelis perditalis
CATTATCTTAGTTTTAGTGTTATTCCATTTTTGATATCTGTGGGTGCTGATACACCTGCTCAATTTTTTTCGTGACTTGAATACTGTTATTTACAAAATTATAAAATGTTACAATGGTATTCGATTATTCGACCCATGTCTGAAGTTACAAGAATATAATTGTACTGTTATATTATCCAAATAAATTTAAACGTATTGGTATGACAAGCAGTCATGACATTATATTCTCGTGAAAAATATTTGAATAGATTATCATAAAAGCAGTTATCATTTTATTCTCGTACGAAACCATCCGTACATTTCGTATAATGTTTTGTTAGTAATAAGATTCTTAGAGTGCGAAACATTAAAATATATTGTCATGCTATTATTTCACATAGAAATTACGGAAATAGATTTTACTGGAAGATAAAATATTGCTAGGAGTGTTTATATACATATTGAGAAACTAATGTGTACGTTCAAACGCCTTTGTGAAAACGTTTTAACTTATAATCTATTTCCATATGTTCCATAATGACATTCAACCGTCAACCTCATATAGTATTATTGATATTCACGATGTTGTCGAAGAAAAATAAACAACACTGTTTGAGGAAACCATTGACTTAGATGTAACATTGCAACCGGAGAATATTTCTGATAGTAAATTGTTGAACAAAACTATTACTGATAATATGAACAAGATACCAAATCATCAGGATCTAACACTAGCAGAAAAAAAGAATGAAAATCACAGTACTACTCCCATCGAGCTAATATAGCATACTGTTGCCAACCACTCTGGTAGAAATAGAAGACCAATCCGAAAGGGATTCATGTAGTTCAAAAATTCAGTTCTAGACAAAACATATAAAAACAATATAAGAAAACGAAAAAAAATTCTCAATGCAACACAAGACGTTGAGAGCAAAAATCTTAAAAATTCCGGAGAAGCATAAGTAGGATGCAGATCAAAAAGGTGTATGATAAAAAAGTTTTAGAGGCTAGTTGGAAGTGCGAAAAGAAATGTAGCGAAAATATAACTCATGAACAAAGAGAGCACGTAATGCTACAATATTATAAAATGGGAGAACATGAGAAACAGTAGCAATACATAGAAAACCATACATTAGCCGAAGATGTTAAACGAATCACTATAAGGCGGAAACGTGCACGAACTCAATTAATCAAATACTTTTTTAAAATAAATTCAGAGACAGTATAAGTACGTAAAATCTTTTTCATTAATACTCTAAGCATACCATGAGGTATATCACATCAAACTGTTTACACAGCTCTAGAAAAGTCTAAATCACAGATTACACCCCTGTCTAAATCTAATCAAAGTTTAATTGACAAACTAGGACGACATCAAAATAAACCACGTAAAATGTCCATTGAGATGTAGAAAAGCATTACAAAGCACATCGAATTGTTTCCCAATGTTGAGTCTCATATTAGAAAATGAATATTACGCATAGATTTTCTGAGACTGGTCATGGTCAGAGTGAAGGAGATTCCATGCATTCAAATATTGAACGTGGGTAAAAAAAACACAGTTTTATAAACTCCAGATCAAATATATACAATAATAATGAACCCAAAAGTAAGCGGCGAAGAATTTAATGTTAAAGAATTGGTGCAGAGTTTTATAACAAAAAGAATGGAAACATAAACAATAAAAACTGGATAAAAGATCAAGAAGGTCATAAAATATTATGGACCCAAATAATGAAAGTTAGTATCTCCCATACACAACTATCCATTTTGAAATTCAAATATGACTTCGATACTGAATATTCTGAATTAAATACAGAACCTGCCAAAAGGATAATAAGAACAAGCAAACGGGGTACCAGAAAGTTAGCAAGCCATAGTCCTAATTCGTCATGTGCTCGAATTGCACTTGTTCAGTGTATGAGCCTCTTCCTGTAAGGAAGGCTTTGCATGACGATCTCATGAGCCTTTGTAAACTAATTATGGGATATTTCAAACTTTTATCATGATTTTTACGAGTTCCTGACTCATGCAAGTTGCTGCTCTGAAGGCACTGATGACGTGTACTGATGATATGAATAATAATATTGATAGTCGTTGATGATGTTAGATAATAACACCTATGTCTGATTTTAATTATTATAAAATGTGATACATATTAAATTATTAAGATTAAGAAGTTACATTAGGCAAAATACTTGTGCATTGTGTTGCTTTATTATTTTATTAGGAATAAGTAGGTAATTAAGATTTTTACTAAGTGATTCGTGATTTTAAGTCTGATTTTTATTAGTTGTTATAAAAAAACTCAAAGCTGGTTTAGTGTTTATTTTTAATGCTCAATAGAAATGAGCAATTTTCGGGTTTTGAAAACTGTGCTATTTTTGATATTTTATGTCAAGGCGCGTCTTGAGGCATGATAACCGGATTTTAATATTTCTTTAAGATTTGTTATAAAACTTACTAGAAAATAATAAAACATAAGTTGGTTACTAATATCAAAGTTTAATTAAAATAGCCCTTTAACAAAATAAAGTTTGAAAATATTAAGCAGAATATGATGATATTGATGCATTATCATCTACACTTGTACACTAATAAACTGCCGAACAAAGTGATAAAACAGCGATACAATACGTGATTTTGACTAGCAAGAACTAAGAATAAAAAGATAACTGACTATATACAATTCAGACAATGATTAATTTTGACTAACTTTTTTATTTTTAAAATATCTCTATTACTTTATATTATATGAGTGTTTTATTTAAATATTCTAAATGCATAAAAAATTAGCTTTACAAAAAGGTTAGGACCATCTGTCTCCGTCCAGTATTTTTGGAGAAATTAACAAAAACATGTTTTTTATTTCTCCTGAAAAATCGTGTTTTTGCAATTATCATTTTGTTCTCCGGGGACGGCGCTATATCTATTATTTGATAACTTATGGATATCGGGCACATTACTTCGTTAACGTATTTAAATATATTAATAAGTGATGCCAAAACTTTTGACCCGTTTTTACGTTTAATGTACGTTACGCTTTTATGTTTTTACATTAACTTCGCGGGCAACGCCGCGGGCCACAGCTAACTGCGAAAGTTTGCAAGTTTTGTTACCCCTTCACGCAAAAACTGATGAACTGATTTTAATGAAATTTGGCACACGTATAGAAGGTAACTTTGATTAACACATAGAACACTTTTAATCCCGAAAAAATGTTCCTGTGGGATCATTAACCTCGCGGGCAACGCCGCGGGCAACAGCTAGTGATTATTATATTTGAAGAATAAAAGGACGAAATGTAATAGAAAATGAAAAAGCTCAAAGTATGCGCATTTTATCTTTCAAATAATCCTGAAAATGATAATAGAGGAATGTATGTTAATTAGAAATAAATGAATAAAATTGAAATAAATGGTTATGACTGTTTGTTTTTCCGGAAATATCTAAAATAAAGTACATTCGAATTAGTTTTTCGCGTGCAATTGTTCATGTTTATCTTCAAGTGTATGATATGGGTATACGTGTTTCATATGTGATGAAAGTATTATTTGCTTGGTTGTTTAGTTAAATATGTAGCAAATTTGACAATACCAAACAATCCTGACTTAGATCTTTTATATCCATGAGTCAACCAGTTGAAGTTCTTAAAGGATCCTGATGGATAATAATTTAATAATACTTTTTTTTAAATTATTTTTTACTTTTCATTCCATACATTTTTGAAAATGATGTCTTTATGCGTTATAAAACCCACCAGACGACAACAGACTGAGCAGAAATAAAATTGATATTAAAATAAATGTCTTATTCAGAATAATAAGAAAAGTCTTATTAATACGTACTTTTAAGGTAAAGACGAGGCAACAATAAGTAACAACATATAAAATATGATGTTTCATCGCATATTGTATGATGATGTTACTTGCAGCAGAAAATTATTGTATTTGAGAAATATATGTCATTGTAAAATATTTGATTGTACCTACACGTTTCATTCGTCGCATGTGGTGTCCAAACATTAAATAAAATTAGGTACTTATATTTACATATCTTAATACATACATTTCTTGTATTTGTCACTGAACTACTTCTAGACGACTGGACTGATTTTAATGAAATCTTTTTTGTGTGCTCAAGGGAATTCGAGAATAGTTTACATTCACAATCTTATCTTCTGGACCATGTCTTTTTAATACATTTTTTAACAACAAGTAGTTATTGATATTTGGAATGTTTCACATTGAATCCGACAGACTGCGCTACTGTCGAAGCATTCATGTCTAGCGATACGAAGTTTGCTGGGTCAGCTAGTATTATTTTAAATGTCAATATTATAAACGTAATTTAAGAAACAGTGATAATAATAATTTAGTTAAAAGTTATAAAGGTTTTAACTTAGGTACATTATTACGATTTTTTTATTTAAAATCATTAGAATCTGAAAAACCGTGAGATATTAATATTGTTACTTCCTGTTGAACTATCTCCTCATAGTACACGTAGGGTGGCCTACGTGGGTACCCTTTTATCTATTATGTGCTGATATTAGCTTATCATAAACATGTGACAGTACCTAGTGTTTTTTAAATGTCAGATATAAGTAATCTATTATATTAGATTTTCAGAAAACCTGATAAAGATCAGATTGATTTTCAAGTGACTTGAGATCTTAATCTTTAAAATTTTTTAAAGGGTTTGACAGATTTTTGACAATACTAACAGCGGCCTATTGATTTGTCTAAATTATAAAGTTCACTTCATTTACTTCACATTCACTTCAGCTATTTTAATAACCTATTTGAATCCGTGCCATATACTTGAACTTAAGCTTTTGATCAGTCCTGGCACTTAAGCTGTATTCACAACCAAACAAACATATGAAACAAAACATATGAACAAAAAAAAAGCTTTTGCAGATTAGGTAGCATGCAAGCTTTAATGATTTTCAGATACAGATAGCCGAGAAATAAAGCTTTGTTTATGGTTTGGTAAGCGTTTAAACTTTAAAACTTGCATTGAAGGTGATGAAGAATAAAGCAAACTTCAATATACAAGTAAAATTAAATCATTTTCACGCCTTTTTTGAAGATGTAGGCAGAGGTACATCCTGGATACGCACGACTAGTCCAAGATAGTGAGTCCCACAACGTGATAGGTGGCAAGCCTATCTCCAACAACAGGCAACGTTATTGTTTACCAGAAAATTCAAATAAACATAACTTTCTTTTGGTTACTTGACCCGGGAATCGAACCCGAGATCTCATGAGCTCGAGTCAAATACGGGAGCGCTAAAGCACAGAAGCGATATCAGTATATTTCTAAAATTATTTTAACACGATCTACAAATATATCTGGATAAATTATACAAATTTATGTAACCACAGAGGAAGCAAATTACACGCATTTAATATGGGTGTTAGTTATCGATACTATTACATAGCGATATCTACATAAATATGTTATATCTATACTTTTAACTATGAGTAACGAAACTGTAGAAGATTGATTTCTGTAAATTATAGCTATGTAGAAAATATGTATTAGCAACTAAAAATAGACAGCAGAACACATTTTGCATTCTTAGATTATGTCTGTGCGTTTTCCAGCCGCGTTTTCGTCTAATCTACTGAACCGATTTTGATAAACTTGGCTGACGGCAACTCTGTATTGAGAAAGGTTTTAGTGAACGTAACTGTAGTGAACGTACAGGTAAAGCTGGATTTTGGACATTTTATTTGATATTAGGCAAAACAAAGTTCGATGAGACGGCTATTGTTGAAATGAATTGAATGGGACAAAATACACTCAAGTGCCTGTCCATAACAAAAATCGAACCCGAGCACGAGCCATCGGCGGCGTACGTCATTGAATTATCTATATATTAATACATGATACCAAAACTTTGGACCCCTTTTTGCGAAAATTGCGCGGACGCAGGAGCGTAAAATTTGGCACACTTATAGTTTATGTGTAGGAGAAGTGCAGAATGCTAATATTTTTCAATAATAATGCTTATAAAGTTCATTAAATCAATAAAGCATTACCTACACTACCATGCATTTGACACACACACAAATATATTGATGATAACGATAAAAGATCACAGATGGCTCACTAAAAAGTTTGGAAATAAAGTAGGTAGTCTTGAAAAATGAAGATGGCGTTCTTATCAATACGATATTAAAAATTATTATGGTCGGATTTCGACCAACGGGTGACAACTAGTATTTTTTAATTGTTGTATATTATGTAATGTACTTAAATCAATTGTATTTGAAACAGTTTAAGAGCGAGTATAAAACATGTCATTTAAACATGATTTTGTCGTATTCACAGTATTTAAAACAATGTTTTGTTTATGAAGTTTAAGCATAATTTATATTCAATAGAAACAAAGCAAAAGGTATATAAAAATGGATCCTTTTGTCACGCCATAACTCGAGAACGAGTGTCAGTTTTATTAATCTTATTTTAAAGTTCGCAATAATTTGTAAAAGGTTCCACGAAATAATCATTTTGAAGAATTTCACATAAAGTGAAACAGGTATGTTTGAATAATATTACCACGTTTGAAAATTCGCGAGTTACAAATGTCGTTTAACAGCTTCTTCGGTTGCTTATTACAAGCGGTAAAAAACTAGATAATATTAAAAGTGTGAAGATTTATGTTTGTTTTACGCAGTAGAAATATCTATGTTAAAATATATAATACATAAATAAATAAATATCCCTGAACAAGTAACACAAATTGAATCTAACAAATAAAGCAAATTATGTTATGTTATGTTATGGGTGTCAATGATACTAATACATAGAAATACATAAAAAATACCAAAATAAATTCAATAAAGACAAAAGCAGACATCTAAATGTTCATCACACAAATGCCTGCGCCCGTCGGTAATCGATCCCGAGCCTCGCGGTTGATCGGTGTAGTTAGGCGTGTACGCTGGCCACTGTACCAACGAGGCGGTCGAGAGGCAGTATATGTTTAAATTATTTCGACAGCAATTGATAAGGAATATGATTTACAATTGAAATAAATCCCCGCAGATTTTTTTTAGTTCTTAAATGCTTGGAGATATGTTCTTAACATGTTTGGAAGGTATGAAATGAAAATAAACAAGAAATATAATTAAGAAGCTGTCATTGTGTTGTTCTCGCTTGTTACCACTTCCTGTGTAACGTATGGTTATTGTGTATGACGAGACGTTTCTTATGGTATTGACAACTGGCTTTCAAATGACTCCTTCAAAATAAAACCTCGATATTCACAGTGGTCTGGTGTTGGAGTTGTCCGGGATTGGATTAGTGTGTGTTTGGCGATAGACTTTCTATCTATCACATCGTGGGAGTTAGTTGTTTTTGCCCTTAATGTACCTCTGTCCACCACTATAAGGATAAGGGCGTGAAGATGCTTTTTTCAAATTTTCTCAGTCTGGTCAAAGAAATTCGAAAACCTGGGTACCTCTAATCATGTTCCGAAAGAAGTTAACTAACAATGAGCTCTTAAATTAATTATCTGTGCTAAAATCACCAAGGTCGAAACTTTATTGCTGTAAAATGTTGCTCGTAAAAATAAAAATAACAATTAAATACAAAAAAACTAAAGTACCAAGCCAAAGTAAATGAAGAGTCTTGTTTTAAGTTTTGCAATTATTACATAATCGGAAAATCTGTTTATTGATTGGGTGATGAGTTCTTATTGCATAACATGATCCTTTTATATCTATTCAAGTTATAAAACTGTAAAATAGTTGTCTGTACGTTGCAGATTTCTGAGGACAACTAGGGTAGACTACTGAGAATGATTTCGGTATATTTTTCGATTCCTTTGTATTAATAGATCGATTCTTTTGTATTGTTTATTTATTATTATTTATTATAATAGCGCGTCATAAGAAAAATAACTAGATACTTTTTTCACCGTTTGGGATGACTATTAAAACCTACGAGACGAAAATAGTACTGTTTCACAATTAGAGGAAACAAGAACGATCTGTGAACATCAGCTAACTACGGCTTTTCCCCGTGTTGGTCCGGGCTCCTTTGCAGAATAGAGCATCTGCCTTCCTGCCAGGCAGCTCGTAAAAAGCGAGCATAGGCTTACAGTCACTAACTCCTTGACATCTTACTAGGTGGTAGTTTCGTAGCGACTCGCCCGGATCGGTACCACAGCCTTACCTATTCTTGATATCATGACGTCCCATGTTAGCGGTTGACGTGTTCCGATTCGGAGGGTGAGGTAGCTGATAAACCTACTTTTGCTCGAGGCCTGATATCCCGGCCTCAGGATGGCAACGCACCATCACCACCTTTGGTGTCTCTAGGCGGCGTGAATTTCTTACTATCAGGAAATCCGTCTGCTTGTTTGCTTTCCATTATCATAAAAAAGAGGTTTTTTTAAACACTTCGCTTCCCGCGGTTACCTGTGCTATAAAATTTATTTCACTTTCCCGTGGGTATACATTGAGATATCGGGATAAAAAGGCTACTTTTTGTCACTATGTTAAAAGTCTTTATCACTCTAGCTTACGTATCTTCGCACACACAAAATTATCCCATAAAATCGCTCAGTTGCGACGTGAAGAGCAAACAAACACACTTCTGAATTTACAATATTGGTATGGCTTTCATCATCTATAATCACACCATTACTTAAGGCAGAAGAAATATGTACATATCTCAGACTTACCTTGAGCTATGATTGAAATAGATAAATAAAAAAAGTGCTGTCGCAAGCGCTTCGGTTGGCTGCCTCTGACGAAAGCCTTTGCTTTCACGTTTGATTATTATGGTACAAATTAATCATTGTCCTACTTTAGGGTTTATAAGTTTTTTTGTGTACCGATAGTACATAGCATGATTATTATCTTCAAAATTTATACACGTAGACAGATACTGTTATACAATGTAAAGCGATCATAAAAGCGATGCCTGTTGAAAATATTCTTTCTTTCGATTTTTTTTGCTTCTGATTTCAAAACAATTTTTGTATTCTGAGAAAACTGTTGGACTGATTGTGTCAGTTTCACAATGATATTATGAATTAAACTTTGTTATAACATGGATTTCTTCGCTATACTGAGACAAATGCTAGTGAAGTTATAAACTGAATCACTTTCGTCGTAATAGCACTGGTGATGCATGTGTAGCGAAAGCGGTTGGTCAAAAAAAATATATTGTATCACGTACAAAAAAAAAACAATTACAAGTGATAGTGGTAACCTGTCTACAATGAAATGTGCTTCCGATGTAAAGAAAAGAGACTATCAATTGAAAATCAACAATTTTTTTTAACCCAAATTTAGTTAACATTTCTCTTTTTACACAATCTTCAACTATTTTAATCGGTTGACATATAACATGTACTTGCGCCTAAGATAGCGGGGCTTATTAAGATGGCCCATTTTCAATTTATTTTTATTTGTTATTTATTTATTGTTTTATTTTGAATTACTACCATGTTAATACGCCATCTTAAGAGCTGGGCAGTGGGCTATATTAAGCGCAAGTACCTTGGATTATGGTGTATATAACCAATAGACAATAGCCTAAACATGTGTATATCTAGCTATTGCCCACATCTTCGCCAGCACATAAGGTTTTTAACTGTTTTACACGGACTCCTTAAGTCATTGGGACTAAAATACTCTTAGGTTCTTCTCCCGGTCCTGGATTAACGACTTTTAAATTTCATCGCTATCGTTCCACTTCGAAGTTTTTAGAGTTTTCTATAAACTTTCATTCATTATTTTTACACCATTCAAGTCAAAGTTCCAAAAATTGTTGTTTTGTATTTTAGGTACTAGCCAAACCGGCGAATTTTGTATCGGTTGGTATTATAGAATAGACAATAGATATTAACAGCTACTATCAGTTTGTATGAAAAAAAAACATCTGCTGTTATTACCATTTTCATATTTTTTTTTGTTATAAAGATCCTTCTACTGACAATAAATAACAAAAAAAAATAACTGGCAAAACTGGTCCATCCACTTAGGCGTGATGCGATTAACATGCGAAATGGGGATTGATTTTTATTTATGTAGATATAACATATTATATAGAATCATCGACCAATAAGTAACTATTTTACAAAATATTCTTGTCTTTACTTCTGTCAAAAGGTCATTGGCGGTTAGCTTGTAATATTATCTGAACTATCCTATATCCAGGAAGAAACCAGACATTGACACCGAAATACCTCGACCTCCAACTCAATTTCCCCTATTAAGAATGTAACTGATACGGTCTTATCACTAAGGATTCTGAAATCATTATTTCAGCCATTTTGTATGATATTGGAAGGAAAAAAAACAGGCGGGTTTC
>DVZK01001023.1:0-10314 GCA_018236665.1 Calephelis perditalis
AGGCGTGTACGCTAGCCACTCGACCAACGAGGCGGTCAGCACATAACAGGCGGTAACATAAGTATATAATTTGATTATTTTATCGCCTCTGTGGTCTAGCAAGTGGTTGACTTGACTCCGTGAGGTCCCGGGTTCGAATCCCGGGTCGGGCAACAAAAAGAAAATTGGGTTTTTCCAATTTTCTTATAAAAAAAACCGTTGCTCGGGATTGGATATGTGCCCATTTGCCGATAGTCTTGCCACCTATTGTGGGCCCCTGTGCCGTGGGTGCCCTTGTTGTGCCTCTGCCTACCTCTTCGGGGATATGGACGTAGAGATACTTTTATTTAGATTTAATAATTATTTTTTCGAAAGATGAATTTTATTAACACCCCACTAGCATAAACAATGTTGTAAACATAGATACATACAAAAATGAAAATTTAGGCATAATTAAGTATTACTAAAAAAAAACACTATTCAGATTATGATAAAATCAACATCAACATTTCCCAAAAAAGAACCATCAAATTTTATTCGTTACTAGCTGAGAAATCGCGAACAAACAAAAAAACATAGAGTCGAATTGACAATCTCTTTTTAGAGTCGATTAAAAAGAACACAATATTTTTTTTCCATTCTTATTTTACTTTTGGTTAAAAAAATACAACACTTTTCCTTATCTCTAATGTCATACTACACCATGAAATATTTCATCACATTATCTCAATTCCCACATGCTGTGACATAAAAATCATTGAGTAACAGACACATCACTATCAAAACCAAAGCGTTAGATAAGCGCAGGACACAGATGTGCTATTATATCAGAAACGGATATGTTAAGTACAGCTTTTAATGTGAATGTAATGCAATATTATCAAATTTATCAACGCCCTCGGCCTGCGCGTTTATAACCGCCCGCCCGACGTTCAGGTCCTACATGGACGTCACTACGCTCATAACACACTCGAACTCCAAACGCAACGGACGTCCAACACTTAAATCAAACATTAATTGTGTCTAACCGCTATAAAACGCGTTTTATTGCTAATGCTTTTTATTTTCGTTTTTATTTCGCGTCCATAATGCAATTTTAACGGTATTTGAACTGTATTTTTTAAGTTTTGTTTTCTTTTGGTTTTGTGCGGAAAGTGAATCACAATGAAGTACATAATGGTAAGTTTTTTTTATTTAACTGTAACGGGATTTCCTCTTTACTTTGACCGCCTCGTTGGCCGAGTGGCTAGCGTACACGCCTAACTATATCCACCAACCGCGAATCTCGGGTTCGATTCCCGACGGGGGCAGGCATTTGTTGATAAACATTTAGATACTTATCTGCATTTTCGGGTCTAGGTGTTATTTTGATTTATTCTGGTATTATTAATATTTCTATGTATTAGTATTGTTGGCTAACACCCATAACACAAGCATATAACTTGCTTACTTTGGGGTTAGATTCAATTTGTGTGACTTGTCCAGGGAGATTTATTATTATTAATCATAAACATGCCTATTAAATATTCCATCAAGATCGAATACGCTGTAAAAGTATAGCATACGCTACTTTAATTTTATCGTGCTATTATAATAATTCATTGGAAATTAGACTTATAGCTAAGATGAATGAATATAAATGAAATTATAACACATACTTAATATCTGTTAACACACTATGTACATTATAAATACATGTTTATGTAAAAATATACTAGGCAATCTGGCAAGGCTATACTTCTTACGAAAAATAATTATTTGAACTACTTAAACAGAGCCGCAGATACCAGCAAGTATAATATAGGTTTTAGGACGTACAAATATATATTTTTTGACTAGATATTGCCAGCGTATTAACAATATAAATAGCAAACATATTTTTTTCACTTTTCCCAGGCTAACACTTAAAAATCGGCATAAAAAGTAACCAACATCAGTCTTCAGTTACAGCTATCTCTACACACAAAAAATATAGGTAGGTTGCGATGTAAAACAAATAAACACACTTTCACATTCATTATTTTAGAAAGGATCTACATAAAATTAATCCCCCGTGTTGGTCCGGGCTCCTTTGCAGAATTAACGACCTGCCATCCTGCCAGGCAGCTCGTAACAGGCGAGTACAGGCTTAACGTCACTGACATCGTGACATCCTACTAGGTGGTAGAGTTTCGCAGCGACCTGCCAGGATTGGTAACACCGCCTTTCATATTACTGCCGCCATAACGTCAGTGCTTGACGTTTACGTGTTCCGGTTCGAAGGGTGTGGAAGCTTGTAAGCTTATATTTTGCTCGAGGCCTAACATCCTGGCCTCAGGTTGGCAACGCACCATTACCACCTTTGGTGTCTCTAGGCGACGTGAATTTCTTACCACCAGGAAATCCGTCTGCTTGTTTGTCTTCCAATATCATAAAGGAAGATAGACTACGTTGTGTCATAAAGGACAAACAAAGACACTTTCGCGTTAATAATTTTAGAACGGATATATTTTCCTTATTGTATTCAATAGATATAAAAATAGAACGTCAATAGCATCGCTTACGAGACACGTAACATCAGTCATTCGTATTGTGAGCCAATCAAAATCTATTACACTGTATTAGTCCATTTGTGGTGGCACAAGAGACGACTAATAAGACACCTCCGTTAGGGTTGCTATACTGCATATATTCGGCTAAAACAATATTTTATGTCTGTGGTATGTTGACGTGTTTCGGTTCGGAGTGTAATGTAGCCGATAAACTTACATTTTGTCTAGGCCTAAGATCCTGACCTCAGGTTGGCAATGCACCATTATCGGCTTTGGTGATATCTAGGTGACGTGAATTTCTTACCATTAGGAAATCCGTCTGCTTGTTTGACTATATACAAAAATATGTATTTGTACTTTGTACCAATATTCTTAATAAAAGCCATAAGTCAATACAAAAAGTATATTAGCATCGTGTGTTTAGGACAAGCTCATTATGGGGGGCAGTTTTTATGATACGAAAGTGACGGCGACAGAAGGGGCGGTGCCGGATGAGACAAACTATCTTATCACTCGCCGTTTTACCAGACTAAAGCTGTTTTATAGTCCGTATAAATCTGTTGTATTTCACTAAAATTTTATATATGTAACTTAAATTTTAATAGAAATGGTAAGGGCTTTAATTTGTAACCGACTTCAAAAAAGAGGGTTTCAATTCGACTATTTTTTTTGTTACGCGATTAGTCGGCCAATAAGCCAATCGATTTTGATGATTCTTTCTTAAAAAGATACATCAAGACTACTAGTTGGCCACTAGATCAGACAGCTCGTAAAAGGCGATCATAGGCTTACCGTCACTAACACCGTGATATCTGACTAGGTGGTAGAGTTTCGCAGAGACTCACCCGGATGGTACCACCGCCTTACCTATTCCTGCTGCCATAACGTCGTGACATGTTCCGGTTTGGAGGGTAAGGTAGCCGGTAAACTTACTTTTGCTCGAGGCCTAACATCCCGGCCTCAGGTTGGCAACGCACCATACCACCATTGGTGTCTCTAGGCGGCGTTAATTTCTTACCATCAGGAAATCCATCTGCTTGTTTGCCTTCCAATATCATAGAAAAAAACCCTGCAAGCCAGTTGATGTTTAAAAATTCAAACTTTAAAATATCGGAATCTCCAAAATATCTCCACTATTTTAGGGAGCGTTAAAACGTGAATCCAGAAAATTTCTTCACTATTTTAGGAAGCGTTAAAATCCTGGAGAAACAAGCTTATAATATTAATGTGGATGGCCAACCATTTGCATAACTGGAGGTACAGTTTTCCTATTTAAAGATGCAGATGCAAGTTTCTATAGCTTTCGTGGTTACGTAAAGCTAAACCAAGAAACTCTGGAATTTTGTTTTACAAACAACCGCCTTTGTGTAAGCTAGTCCTAGTCAAAGTACGTTGGTAACTAATTCAGTCACGTCGCTAAGAATGTAAATCCATGACGTTATTCATCGCCAGTTAATACAAAACGTTTGTTTACTAAGTTCTAATTAATGTTCGTTCTATATATGACTACTTTATTCGCTTCTATATATGAACTTCGAAAAAGGTTATATGATGTTCGAGTCTAACATCTTTTATGTATTTTAATCGAATCCTCAATCTTCTTGTAACGGACTTTAAAAGCATTTTTTTTATTTAGAAAAGCATACTTTGGAGGTGGTACCATTGGCACCAATCTGAATCTGATGTTGGAACCCCAGATACATGGAGGGAAAAGCTTAATTTTTGTGTACTAATTGAAATAGAATTTTATAAATTTTGTGCAATTTTTAATAGTTGATTTTTACTGACTTTTCCTTTTAGAAATATTAATAATGAATAGGTTGAAAGTTTAAGAAACGACTGTCACTACATAGTATAAAACAAAGTCGCTTCCTCTGACCCTATGTCCATTTGTATGCTTAAATCTTTAAAACTACTCATCGGATTTTGAAGTGTTTTTTTAATAGATAAAGTGATTGAATGGGTAAGGTTTATATGTATATTTTACACCCGTGCGAAGCCGGGGCGGGTCTGTAGTGTTATATACACACTCAACGAAAAATCTATTAAATATTCATTGGCATAATGACTATCTACTACCCTACCCTCCGGACCGGAACATGACAGTGTAATCATGGCGGCAAGAATAAAAAAGACAGTGAATCACTAGTATCACTATCCAAGTAATTTTTTTCTATTTCTGTTCTAACAGAATCATAAATTAAATATCAATACAAAAAGGTAGTACTAAATTATAATGTCATTAACAAACTCGAATTACTGTTTTATCTTCGTCACTAAATAACAAGTTAAAGCTTGTAAAAATAATTTATTTTAAGATATAAAAATGTCAAATTACCTTTTGGAAGATTATATAATCTGGCCATAAAACAAAAGTAGTTTCTGCTCACATACCAAAGTACAATACGTAAAGGTAAAAAGACGTCTGCCTCAATTAAGATCATTCATCCTAAAAGCTAACTCAGTAATTATCTGTAGTGGTTCCCTCAAAACTCCATTTCCCATTAGGAAAGTTACCTCGAGTTGCGCATCGCATATCACTGAGGCCATATTACAAAGTCATTCGATATTAGTCAGCGCAGAAAAACCAACAAAGAAAATGTATAAGTAAACGAATACAGTTTCCTCTATTTATAAGTTAAAGGCGTGGATCAAATAGGACAAAAACAATATATTTACTCTTATAACAGGTCGTTACTTCGTTGAAAACGTCTTAAAATGAATTTATTTTCGCAGCCAAATACGTTTACTTTACAAGTTTTAACTTGCAATACATATTACCATGTAATAATGTGACAACAATGAAGCGTATATTTTAACTAATTGAGCTGATTTTTCTCAATATTACACATTACCTTGGATAACAAAATTGTGATTAGCTATTTCTCGTTGCAATGATGGCAGAAATTAAACGGCTTACTATTTTTTTCTTTAGTTTTTGGAATTGGCGTTAGCATTTGCCATTAGTCAAGTTATAATAAGGATCAAAGTCCAAAATTATAGAAAGTCATGTCTTGCTCAATAAGTGAGATTTATTGGGGACTAGGAAATAGACAGTAAACAAAATTCTTCATAATTATTTCATTTGCGCACTTTGAACAAAATGCCACCAAAACTGACCAATTAACATTGAAAAAACTATGACCATCATTCCTCTCAATGACGCCAAAACTCTTTACTGCCATGAACTCAAGAAGTAAAGTGACGTTAATCCAATTAATCCAATATGGCTGATTTCTTGTTTGTAATTAGATAATAATTATGCAGGTTCGTTTAGAATCAGGAATTTTCAACAAATTGAGCTGTTTTTGTACACATAATATTTCAGTAATAATGCAACATTATGGTATAACTAGATAATTGAAATAATGATGGAGGTGGAAAGTCGTCATAGGAACTCCTGTAATACATAACTTCATCCTCTCGAGCTTGTGCTTATTAGATACGTCTCGGTGAGTAACTACTTCTCAAGTCTTATACTAGGAATAGCTCTTACAAATAAAAGCTTATCACATAAATATTTTTTAGTTAAAAACTTGTTTTGTTAAATTTTCTCGTAAACAAATTACATTAACCAGTGTTAATAAATAACCCACTTTACATAATCTTATCGTCACTGTCACTGTCATTGTAATATATAATAACTGTCAAAGTGACATTAAGCAATAGACAAACGATTTTAGACCATAGAGCGATAGTTTAGATTTAATTTTCAGATTACGTAAGGTTATTCAAAATACAAGTTGAAGTAATGACTAAGCGATTTCCAATCTAATCAGGATCCTTTCACATCACATGTCGTCACAAATATCGAGTTATAATGGGACCATTTTTCATGCGTTTTCAACAAATCGCTGTCCCATTCATCATGTCCCAAGCTGTCAACAATCGTTCTAAACATCATGCAATTCTTGTTTACATTGAAAATAAAATGCTTCAATTTTAATCGATTTATTATTGTTATGAAATTATTTGTAAGTTATAGGTTTGTAAATGGGTTCTTACCATTTATTTTGAAATATTTATTTCGTATTCAGATTTTTTCTGTAATAATGATAATGATAATCACGATATACTTTAGCAGATAAAATTAATGTTTTGATCCACGATAAATAAATATTAATATTTTATTTGTATTTGTATGCATTGTATCTAACCACAAAATAAGCGATGCGTTTGCTTGCATATTTATGTAAAGTATAATATATATACATAATATGTTCATTTACTAGCCAATAGTAAATGTAAAGTAAAAGTAAAATATCTTCACGCCCATATCCCGGAAGGAGTAAACAGAGGCACAACCAAGGCACCTACGACTAGCAGAAGGCACTAAGTGTAGGAGTACCTATTGATTAATGTTAGAGTTTTATTTTCATACATCGCCTTATTTAGCTCAAAATTATATAAATTCTCTTTTTTTTATGATACTGGAAGTTAAACAAGCAGACGGATTTCCTAATGGTGAGAAATTCACGCCGCCTAGAGAACCAAAGTGGTTGTAGTGGTGGTAGTGCGCTGCCAACCTTGGGCCGGGATGTTAGGCGTCAAGCAAACTCAAGTTGGTAGGTCTCGAGAATAAGTAAATTTACCGGCTACCTTATCCTCCGAACCAGAACATGTCAACGGCAAGCGCTAACATTATATCTGTAGGAATATGTAAAGCGGTGGTACCAATACGGGCGAGTCGCTTCGAGACTTTACCACCTAGTCAGATGTCACAGTGTTAGTGGCAGTAAGCCTATGCTCGCCTTTTACAAGCTGCCTGACACAGGAAGGCAGATGGTCTACTCTACAAAGGAGCCCAGACTAACACGGGTAAAACACAGATTATATATACTTTACAGGAAAGTACTCGTATATATTTTAATATAAGTTTTATCCCTATTATAAAGAAGGTGAGTGAGAGAGCTCTAGTAGGGAATATGATCCTGGCACAAATTGATTGAGAGCGGCATTTGATATAAAATTGTGATGTGATTGATGCGACTTCGCCTCCGACGCGGCTCACTAAGTGCTCTGTCGTGGTGTCGCTTATAGTATAGTACGTACCATATACATAGCACTAAGTGACGTACGTGTAACGCGTTTCTAATAGACACATTATTGTGTCTCGTTTTGAAAAAGCTTTTAGGAAAGTTGTGATAAAGTCGTATTCGTACTTCGAGTGTATTAAATCATTATTTTATGGTATTGTGGTCAATGCTTTACATAGCTTTCAACGTAATTTTTTACATATGAAATTTCAAAAAGTTTTTTCCCTCGATCTCGATTAAAGAGTTTTGCTAACACTTTCTTGTGAGGAAAAATAAGTAAATATATTTACACTTTTATCCCCGAGGCAGGCAAATGTACAACCAGTTTACCCACGACTAGCCGAAGACAATAAGTGTGATAGGCGGCAAGCCCAACGCCAACTGGGCACGTCTCTAATCCTGGGCAACTTTGTTTTTATTTAGAATATTACAAAACCCATTTACTTTTTGCTGTCCAACACCGTACCGCTAGATACAAGTAATTCTGGTGAAAGATTTATATAGTTACAAAACTTTTGAAATGTAATGCTGCCACTTACCAAGAGAATCATCATTTCAACCACAGGTTGGAAACGCACTATTAGTATCTTCAGGTATCTTCAGCAGACGATAAACAAGTAAAAGCTGTTTATTTCTTTAAAGGAGCCAATAACCAGCAACAGTAAGATTTCGGAATAAAATTGTGAATAAATGCTACATACAATATAGACTCAATTCATGGATGCATACAAACATGAAATAAAATTTGTGAGTGTCCATTTGTAATATTAAAGCAACCACTTTTAACTACATGCATATGAATGTATAAACGGCACTTATACTAAATACCAATTTTACCATTTTTGTCTGTTTCTTTCGAGTAACACCTGAAACGGCTGGACCGATGTTGTCTGGACTTTCAGTGGCTGTTAGTGGCAGTAATAAGCTACGTGCAGCATATTAGCTACCTTTTCCACACGGAAACAATGAGTAGATGACATAATTAAAAACATTTATTATTCCACTATAATTTATTATTATTTTTAATTATAAGAACTATTATTTGTAGTATTACTACTCGTAGTATTGTTTCTTACTATTAGCTTTAAGACATATTAACGCTGTATTATCATTATAAAAAATCCTTTTTTTTAAATAACAGTTAAAAATTGTTAAAAAAAATTTTAATAGCATTCATTTTTAATTACAGTCTGTTATTTAAGAATAATGCGAAGATACTAAGGGTAATTAACTGCGAATACCAGCGTAAAAGTGACAACAAGTCTTCAAATTTAACTTAATTTTGTAGCCAAGTTTTTAGGTCACTTTATTGCAAAGCTGTGAACAAATTACTGTACTATTACGTTTTATGACTTTAATAATGCGTTGAAACTCTGTAACGGCACTTATGTATAATTTGCTTGTTTTTGTTATGTCGTTTTTGTTGCATATTAATACAAAATTCGTGTGTACTTTAGAAATAATACCTATTCCTAATAACAACTTTAGTGTCGTTTTATCGTATTCCAGTCTGAAATATAGTCATGTGAAAAAGGAGAGAGTAGAGTATCTTCACGCCCATAGCCCCGAATATGTAGGCAGGGGCCATACCAGAGCACCTACGACTAGCCGAAGACGCTAAGTCGCACGATGTCATAGGTGGCAAGTCTATCGCTAACCGCGCACATATCCAATCCCGACCAACATTCGTTTTTAGAAAATTGGAAAACCAAAATATTTTTTTTGCCTGACTCGGGTTTCGAACCTGGGACCTCATGCAGTCTAGTCCAATACCTGAACCGCTAGACCACAGAGGCGATTAAAAAGGAGAGGTTCTCAATAAGATTGTATAGTTTTTGTATATTGTAGTACTAGTAGAAGTATCTTCACGCCCATATTCCTATAAAGGGGTGACAGGCACAACCAGGACACCCACTACTAGCCCAAGGCACTAAGTCCCACAATGTGATAGGTTGCAAGTCTATCGCCAACCGGACACATATCCAATGCCGAGCAACATTTTTTGAGGAAATCGGAAAACCCAAATTTTCTTTTTTTTGCCCTACCCGGGATTCGAACCCGGGATATCATGCGGTCAAGTCCAATACCTGAACCGCTAGACCACAGAGGCGATTAAAAAAGGAAAGGTTGTCAATAAGATTGTATATTTTTTATATATCTTAGTAATGTAGGTTCTATATATTTAGTAGAAAATAAACATTCATTGTTCACGTTAATACTGCCAGTGTCATTCTTTCATTGGTGTCCACTATTCCATATATTTTTCGTATAACACGAAAATGTATAAAACTTGTGTCAGCCCTCCAAAGAAATACTATCAATGTCACTAGATGTTCGCAAATCCGTTATAAATACATATGACAGAGAGGCTTTACTGCGGATCCATCCATCATACTCGAGATTCATAACATTCGTCTCTCTGCAAATGTTCCGTAGACGGATATAACAGATGCGTTTGCTATCATACTACTGTGACACGTATTTAAGTAGGTTTTATTAGATTTACATAGAATATGTATCAAATTAAGACCGCTTTCGATGATGTTTATAATGTTAGGAAAAATACAGATTTAAAAAAGGAACTGAATTAAAAATGGGGTTTGATTAGACATTATTTTATGATATTGGGGGGCACCATAGAAAGCGTTGCTATCCTCAGGCCGGGATATCAAACCTCATGCAAAAGTAAGTTTGCAGGCTACCTTCCCTCGGTACCGAAATACGTCAACGGCAAGTGCTGACGTTATGACTGCAAGAAGAGATAAGGC
>DVZK01001024.1:0-10310 GCA_018236665.1 Calephelis perditalis
ACCCATAACACAAGCATATAATTTGCTTACTTTGGGGTTAGATTCAATTTGTGTGATTTGTCCAGGGGTATTTATTTGTTTATTATTATTTATTATATTATGTTTTATTATAATGACAATTTTTTTAATGTTTGATTTGAAATTACAAAATGTTTGCATAGGATTATCTTCGCCAACACTTGCAATGTGTTGTTTCAAGATTCATTTTTAAAATACAAAAAAAATCCCCCATAAGAAATCACCAGTACGCTTAGTTTAAACATTAGACTCACGTTCTTTTTTAAAAATACTGGTATGAAGTGGTATTTATCGAGCAGCTAGTGAGTAAATAAAATATATGTGCGTCGTGTTCGAAACGAATGATTGAATGAATAGATCGGAATCGAGTGAGTCACAGACGACAAAATGCGGGCGATCAATCATTCGCTTTTATTTTCTCCCTTATCATTATTAAAGGCTTGTCTGGAATTTAAATTTTTACTCCCGTTTAAAAATCGTGATTATATAACGTGGCTGACTTTTTTGCATTTTTATAAGATAAGGTAGCGAACAAGCTAAGAGACAACCGTGTTTTAATAGCAACATAGCTGTTATAGGTGTGTCGCTGCTATATGTTAGGGGGATTAAATCAATTAATATGCAACCCTACTGGCTACAATACCCTGGACGGACAGTGACAAATATTGTCGTTATGGTGCCAGGAGCAGGTAAGGCAATGGATCCCTAACTGGGCAAGTTGCTGCATAATATTCTACCACCAGTGGTCGTATATGTTAATAGGGCTGCTGTAGTTTATTATATCGTAACATTTTTTTGGTGTAAGATCACGCACAGGCTGGCGAATACCAAGGGCTCCACAACACAACACAATAATAGCGAGCACAGATGCTATGTCGACAGGAATAAGTAAGCACATTTGTTTAAATCTGTCCACACTAGTGAAATAATTCAGTATTCTACGAATAGGCAATGGGGTCGTCACATCATGACTTTCGTCAAAGTATGTAGAATATCTATAACTAAACAATTCCACATTTGTTAAATTATTGTAGAGATTTTTAATTTTGGTTTTAATAATACGTATATGTATTTTGCTTTAGTCTCTTTTGTTACATACGTGTTAGAAATAAACGTAGCTAATAAAAAGTTGAATAATATGTCTACGACCGAAGACTGACAATTTTGCGATTACATAACACTAGCTGTTGCCCGCGGCGTTGCTTGCGTGTTGCGTGGTGCCCCAGAAACATTTTTTCGGGATAAAAACTATCCTATGTGTTAATCCAAGTTAGAGGGTTACTATGTGCCAACTTTCATGAAAATAGGTTCAACAGTTTTCGCTGAAGGAGTAAGAAACAAACATACAAATTTTTGCATCTATAATATTAAGAGGATACGATTATCTCTTATTATTCATACATAAACTCGATAGTTTGTCTATCTGTAAGTCTGTTGCTCCTTCTCGGCTAAGCCACTAAACCGATTTTAATGAATTTTGATATGTATACTAAGGATGCAAGTTTCATTATATGCTGTTTTTATTTTCAAAAACCAACCCTGTAGTAGGATAGAAGAATTTTAACACAAAGTAAAATAAGTAATGTGTGTTATATAAATATTAATATTTTATTTTAGACGTAGCAACTAATATTTATTACTTTGTAGTTCTGCACATTATTACATTATTTACTTCTCCGGCTTATCAACAATCTGCCGGCTACTTTAGGAAAATCTTTAACGGAAAAAACGACGGGTTTCACTCCGGGAGTGCCAGCAGAAGTAAAAACTTTAATGTTAACGTTGTGCATTTTTGATATTTTGGAATGGTTAGGGTATAATTTTGCACGAATTGCTTTAATTATCAGTATGAAATTACTGTCATTTATGTGGTAGAATACAATATTCATTTATTGCACTATCGTACACAAACATGACAACACCAACATTCAAGAAAGCGCCCTGCGCGGTCTTAAGAATTTTTGTCTTACGAATCAGGTCACACGTCCTGACACGAGTTTATAAGTTTTTAACCATTCCAAAAAAAGTGTGCAACGCAGACAAAGAAGTTTTCACTTCAAAAATTTTTTGAAAATTCCAAAAAAGGTTTAACTTATTTAACATATTATAAAATAGATTAAAAACTGTTTAGGAAACAAGATGGCATCGAGATGAGACGATTCCATCACACGTTAATTGTTACTGGATTATTCTACTGATGTAGTCAGTTATAACTCGCCGTTGTCTTCATCCGTGGCGCAGAGTAATGGACTTTGCAGACGTTGCCTAAGATCGTAGTCTTACGGTGGCGACGCACCAGGAACATCTTTGGAGATTGGTCTAATTGTTTTCTAATTTGTAGCATAAACACAAAACGCGTTTTTAATTAATAAACTCTTCACGTAAATAACTCAGGGTTTTACCTGCGACGCTCGGCAGTATACGATTAGCCATACATTAAATAAGCTGTGATTAAGCATCGGATTCATCCCTTTAAAATCCTATCCAGATTACTAAACTGTACCTGGATGACAACAACGCCATCTGCTGGAACAACTTTATTGCTCACAAAATAGTATTATTATTCGCCAATAGATGTCAGGAGAAGTCATATTTTTCAGTTTAAACCCGAATAAAATTTTAAGTTTAAACACGAACGAAATGACATTTTCTAATAATGATTCGTATCTATATCGATTAGATACATACTAAATTTCATTAAAATCGTTGAAGCCGATTCCGAGATTCCAATCACTTATATGTACAAGAATTGCTCATTTTAAGGTATAAGATACACTAGCAGCACATTTTGATGGATGTTTACATTATATAAGTAAACGTTTAAATTTTCGTTTAACTTAAATTTTTAACGCGTTACTACTTACTATACCTGTTTTAAATGCAAAACTTTATACAAACTTAAACTTAAGTAATGGTAGACGAAAACTAAAAAAGAGTGCTACCTTCATAATATAAAAGTGAATTGATAAATGTGTTGCTAAGCGCATAACTTCCGAACAACTGAACCGATTTGGCTGATTATTTTTTGTTGTGCTAGTTATTTCAGGAAAAGATTGGTCTGAAGAGAAAAAATTAAAACTTTATCTTTCACATACAATCTAAACGGGTGTAACGTAGTTCACCGGGAGAGCTAGTGTGAATAAAATTCTCTTTTTACTAAGAATTAGATGAATTTTATTAAATAAAGCCAAGTGGGCGATGCAGTTCATATACCTGCAGCGGACGGCAGCCAATTGCCATGCAGGGGATAATCTTCGATTACGAAGGCACTTCCACATAAAATTCTTAACGAATCGCTTGTACACATGCTAATCCTACATACAAATGAAAATTCTAAATACACTCTTCGACTAAATAAATGCTTGAAATACTGTCTTTAAGGCACCTAATTCACAGTCATGCTTGTGTCAGTCAATTCATCGGTTTCATACAGACGTCAGTCACCTTCTTAACCTACCAATCCACGATGGGGTTTGCCGTCAGTTTTACCACAGTCAGTGAATTGACTGACGGAACTCAAACTATATCCAAACCATTGAAAACTTTCAGCCTATACTCGCCGTTTGTCTATGCAGTAGTTAACCATTTCTCTTTATGATTTTGCATTAGAGAATACTCAAACTAAATGGCTTTAGTATTTTTCGTGTGTGTCAAAAAAAATAGGGAATAGAACAGTTCAAAAGTGTTTCGGTAAACTAGCTCAATGTTTTGAAATATCTTTAATGCATTAAGCAGATTTAAGAAATTACTAGTCAAATCTTGATGAAATTTGTATAAGAACACTATGAAATCAGGACAGAATAATTTAAAAAATCGTAAATGCGTAAAAACATACAGACAAATTGAAAAGCTCCTATTTTTTGGAATCATTTACTAAAAAGGGATTTTTTGTTCCATCAGACCTTCATTACCTATCCTAGTATAATATATTCTAATTAATCCAGACAATAATCGGCTTAAATTTGGCGACCTCAATACGCCATTTGTGAACTTCAAAAAGGAGAAGGTTCTCGCTTACTAAATATTTTTTTGTGGGTTTTTACTCTAAGTTGAATTTGAAAGTTTTTTGACTTTTTTTTGTCACCTCTGTGGTCTAGCGGGCAAGGTGTTGGACTTGACTTCATGAGGTCCTAGGTTCAATTTCCGGGTCGGTCAATAAAAGAAAATATGTTTTTTTTCAATTTTCTAACAAAAATAATGTTGCTCGAAATTGGATGTGTACCCGGCTTGCCACCTATCACCATGAGGGACTTAGTGTTTTTGGCTAGTTGTGGGTGCCGTGGTTGTGCCTCTGCCTACCTCTTCAGGGATATGGGCGTGAAGATACTGTACTTTACGATAACTTCACCCACGACTAGCCGAAGACATTAAGTCCCATAATGTGATTGGTGGTAAGCGTAACCCGAACTGGGTACATATCCTATCCCAGACAACTATGTTTTTATTAGAAAATTTAAAAAAAATTTACTGTTGTCAAAACCGGGGATCGAACCTATTAAGTCATAAATTTAATAATTGTAAAGTACTGCTATTTAAATTTTGCGCTTCGGCTTTACATTTTTACTCTTTGTACACTTTATACTTTTGTTTTTAAATTGGCTGACCTAATTTAAATTTAAGCGAAATGATTAATTATGTAATAACAACTCTATATAGATATCTTTAAAATACATTCGGATTTTCGAAGCTTGAGGAATATAGCCATAAGCTACATAATATAATATGTAGTACTACTGTACATATCTATTAACGACTCATCGAAAATCTGAATGTATCACCGGCACGTTTAACTAATTTTCATTTCTTCCTTCTGTAGAAGATTTAAGATTAGAAAGTAAGCAAACCGCGCGGGTTCGGCATCCTCCTCTTACGAGTCGTGATCCTCATACTGAGAGTAGTAACCCCCCTCCCCCATAGATTATATTTTTCCCGAAAGGTTTGACGTAAGTATGCATAAATCTAGGTATTTTTATTTCAGCAATTGACCTGTGCTTGGGTTAAATTTCTACATATTAATTTGAAAGAAAAAACTTTTGGCCCAGACAGGTACCCTATCGAAGCCGACAAATGCTGTTATCCATTTGAGATGCTGAGGATTTAAAAAGCCTGTGGCGACATTTTTAATGCCTTTCTTTACCGTTTACAAGGGTAGTTATGTCCTATAGATACGCAATTCTGAGTACCTACTAAATGAGTTCATCGTTACAGAAGAAATTCATATTTATAATGGCCAAACTTTCGCATCTATCAAGGTATTTTTATTTTAGCACTAGCCCTAAGCTTCGGTTAAATAATAAATATAATTTAAAGAAAATCTTTCTTAAATCTTACATAGAAATTTTTTTATACATATATTAATGACAAAAGTCGTCGAACAAACACGACTCCTCTGATAAAAAGAAATTACAGCAGCTGATAGACACCATCGATGTTACGGGTACGTCGCTGTCCTGAGGCCAGGATGTTTTGCAAATTGTGCAAGTCTACTAGCTACCCGAACCGAAACATAACATTGTCAATCAAGAAAAAAATGAAAATTAGTTAAATATGTCGGCGGGTATACCTGCAGATTTTCGATAGTATAGTAGTTTAGGCTGAGCACACATCGTAGTCACGATAGTCTTAAGGCTGTTTTGTCATCGATGTGCGCGACTGCATAATATACAGGGTTACTTTGAAAGGACCGGTCAAATATTAATATAAGGATAATAAAGGCTTAAATGGTAACGTATTTAAAATATTATTGCAAAATTGTAATATTTACTTTCACAAACATTAATTTAAAACAGTCCGCAAAATACTTCACTTGTTGCTACTTAATGTCGTACGTAGTACGAGTCATGACGTCGACGACCTGCGAATGCAACTGCGGTCGGTGGGAGCCAGTAACCGTACATCTTGTATTTCACGTTGGACAAATATCATAAAAAGGTTTTAATTTTTTCTTTAATTTACAGATCGGAAGTGTTATCGATTCTGAATCGTTTTTCAAAATTTGGCTGGTTCTTTAAATGTCACCTTGTATACATAAGGAAAGTCGACAATCTTTAGTCCGACTTGTCGGTTCAGATTTTGTGTCTATTATACAATTTTGTCTATGAGAAGTTTTGGTCGATATTTTCCGCGTCATCGTATGTTTTGTAACGCAAAAGCCTGTCTAAAGACTGTCATGCGTATAGTATGTACTCATCCTTAAAGTACCTAGATATTATTTTTATTCCCACATACCTTGTTGTGTTTTCATGCAATGTACACCAACTTTGCCGAGTTTTGCGCGTATAATACGGTCTGTGCCACTGAGGTAGATGTATCTTGTGCCTGCTATCGTGACCCCACCACTCGTTAGAAGTGATTCAGTTTCAAAACCGGCAAATATTTTCCCTACTTCTTCTTTTGATATCTGTGGACAAACAGACAACATTATTAAAATAGAAAAAATATTATAAATATTTATTGTTTATAATAACAGGAGTATATTCACGCAAGTATCACAGACGAGTTAGGCAGGGATATATCCAGGGCACCTAGATTAGCTGACGACACTAAGACCCAAAGTTTCAGGTTCCGGGGCAGGAGTAATCTCAGCTTACTTGGCCATTAAGTTGTCATGACGTTTGTGTACATACAATACAATTTTCCAAGGTGAATATGTTATCGATTAGTATACCAACAGAGAGCAAAGCTGCACTTGCAACGCAATATATTCACTTCTGTTTTCTAGCGTTATTTACATCTACGAGTGTCATCAAATACTAAGCAGACTTGGAAAGTTTTTAGCAAATTACCGCATGTGGCTCCCCAGATAAGAGATAATCGCAGCCTATAGAAACTATAGATGTTGTAGGTACGTCACTGTCCTGGTAGCCACAGTGTTAGACCAATCGTGCAAGTCTACCAACTACCCTATCCTCCAGTACGAAACAGGACATAGTCATTATGGTAGCAGGGACCTCTTGAAGTCTAACACCGGACTTCTAGTCTACAGAGGCAATACATAATAAAACATTTGGATTTATCTCTTTCATTAAGCTATAGTATAAAACAGGTCACTGTATTTTCAAGCTTTAATAAAACAGATAGCGGCCAATATTGATTGAGATACTTATCTTTGTCAAGTATTGAAAAGGCCTACCAACTGGAAATTTTTGCCCACGTTTGTCCTGGTCCTATAAATAACATAGACCTTAGCCTCTATGCATGGCATAAGTTAAATGGCTTAATTTTTGACAAAAACTAAAACTTGCCAGAGTAAGGATTGCCTACCTTAAAACTAATCCAGTCCCCATAATGCACTACCATGTTACGGTCCAGAAGCTGGCTTAGCCAGAAGGCAGAGGCTGGCATAGGTTAAATGGGTAATTTTTAACAAAAACTAAAACTTAGAGTAGGGACTGCTGCATTAACAAATCCAGCGGCCACAATGATGGTCCAGAAGCTGGGGTAGCTAGTAGACTTGTACAACAGACCTAACTCCCCAGCTACAGTAGAGTGATGCACCTTATAACATGTACTGTGTCTATTTATTGGTCACTTGCAGTTTACCATAAGGAGAGTGGTTATTAATTCAATGTGGAGGTTGTTCCAAAAGTTTACACTAATGCCCCTTTACAGGTATTGACAGAATGTTTGGTGAAAGAGAATGAACAAAACTATAGTTATGAAATTAGTAGTTTCATTATCATTTTCCCTAAAATTGGTTCAGGTCCCGAGCATAAATTAACAGCATAATTAGTGAATTTCCACAACAAAAGGATCAATATTCATACTACCACAACGACACTCTTTTCTCTGTATTTGTCCGATTTAAAATAGACCATTCCATTTCGTATAGTAGTGAGAGGTAAGCGTAAGTTAAATAGACCATACCAACAATACCACTGGTGATAGAGCTATACAGCAATTTGTCTAAGTTCAGATGCACACCTTTATTTATTCCTACTAACTTAATGTAACAGTCGGGTAATTATGTGTTTCAGTCCAAAGGTTAGGAAAGCTAGTCTTACACATTGTATCTATCACCCAAGGCACAAGACAGCTATGCACCATATTTAAAAATTTAGTCCATAAGTTGATACTTGTGATTATTTATTATTTAATCACATAAAAAAGATCATGATATAGATTGTCCAATCTGACACTAAAAGTCCCAACCACTTAGATAATGTATTTTTTTTAGCACTTGTCCTGTGCAAGGGTTAAATTTCTATAAATTTTAAAGAAAAAAAATGGTAGCTTAAGATGAAAGGTTAAAGGTTCAAATCTTGTATGGGCGCTTTTTTTTCTTTAAAATTTATAGTCACTTGGTCAATGTTGAAAACATCTGGTAGATAAAGGCTAAGAAAGAACAGTGATTGGCTACATATGGAGGTATGTGTTAAACAATGAATGAGAAAATGTTGACTAATTGCAATGATAATCAGAATCCTAATAATTCTTGTTAAGTACCGTTGGTCATTCAGAGCAAAAGTTATGTTTCAAGTGTAATTCAAATCATTACTATTTTATCAACTTGTGTTAAATCATCTAGTCTAGGTAAATTTTTATCTATTTGTACAGGTTGAGTTAAGGTTGATGATATCCGAGATCTGCAAATGGGACTGAATAACTTATACTAAATAATTGTCAGTATAATTTCGTACAAGTTGAAAATGACTAAACATTCAAGAAATTCCACCTAGCACAATTCCAAAAACCTGGTCAACATTACAATTTAAAAACATCAAGACAATGGGTAGAAGCAAAAAGGCTCACCATTTAAATTATCTAACGAGGTCTGGAGGGAAAACCAATACTTCTGATCTATTAAAATATGTTTATGAGTCATGTACACCAAAGCATATTTCTTAGCAAGTAACATACTGTGATTTAATTTTAACCTAATTGATAATGGCACTTTTAATAAATTAATATGCTCAGAAATCAAAGCACCCATCATAACTGTTTAAAATAAATCATCCCCAGAAATTACAAATAAACTATTAAATTATATTTACCAACAGACATGGACAAGAAATATGCAACAGAAGGGTTTTGTTATAAAAAAACCTGTAGAACTTTCAAACACTGCATCAAATCACAATGGATGATTACAACTGGCTTTCAACCAAATCAAGATCTTTAGGACTACTATTGAAGCTTGATTTCATGCAAATTAAAAATTGGAATTGGATGTGTCACTTTTAAGAATTAACAGATTATTAGCATTTAGTTAAAAAAAAATCAACAATTCCAATAATTTTATTTTATGATATTGGAAGCCAAACAAGCCAAGTAATTCTACTGTTCTACACTTTTTGTCTAAATTGCCTGGTTATACAGTAAGTACAAGATTTGAACTCATCAACTCATCCAGTTAAAAATTAATGTCACTGATAGTTCTTAAAGATGAAACACTTAAAATATCCTATCACTTTAATAGCTAACATTGAGGAGATGCCTGTTGATATAAAAATAAAGCTAAGCTCAAATCTGCAGTGCATTTTAATAAGAGGGATCAAAGAGGAATAAAAAGGGATCAATATAAAGTCTTAAATTAAGACCCAAGTCAAAGTCGTCAACAAATGTGACATCTTAATATAATCCCCTTTAATGACTCAACATATTATAATTGGCTCATTCTTTTTATATAGGGTGTTGAAGTTTATATGTAATCATATCAAATGTAACAATAAATACAATGGAACATTCAATTACATTTAAAAATGTAACAAGAATGGATTAGCAACAAAGGAACGGCATTAGGTATGATGGAGCCATGTCTGAGCTCTTTTAAACATAATATTAAAAAACTTAAGAGATATGTGCACGCTATAAGGTTCAAACAGCGGCCATCAAGGTCAGTTACAAGACAAGTTCATAAAAGTCAACTGAATTGCAAACTGATAATGACATTTTTTTAATTCAGGTCACAAGGACCTTCCTAATTAGAATGTTCATAATATAATGTAATTGTAGTGCAATTACTCTCATAACATATTTAACAGAAGATGATACAATTAATCTGATAGCGTTTTATATAATAAAATAGGATAAAAACTTTTAAACTTTACAAACTCCAACTTTTAATTAATAGTGAAAACAGATAAGTAATAGCAAGTTAAGCAATTACCTAATTGTTATAAATCAGTGTCACTCATTTAAAAAAACTGTAAGCGGTTTCAAAAAAAATATGAAACTGGCCTTATTACATGAAAACTGTGTTGATAATCAAAATTATTATTATTATTAACTCTTTATTGTACACAACAAAAAAAAATACAGAAAAACTTAAGACTAAAATAAACATAAGTACA
>DVZK01001025.1:0-10307 GCA_018236665.1 Calephelis perditalis
GTGAAATGAAGCGTTTTTTAACCAGAGCGCAGCTAAACGTACCACTCATAACCGACATTCGGGGGAAATCCCGAGATGCGACTAACAGGATGCTGATTATGTTACTCAGTTGCCAACTCAAAATGGAAAAGTGCACATCAAATGACGTCATTTGTGTTTGCTATATCTATTGTATTTCTGTAGGTCACTGGAACTAGTCAATACAAAACTAGTCATTTGACAGCTATTTGATGTACACTTTTTCATTTTAGTTGGGAACTGAGATACATAATCAGACCCCTGGTCGCACAGATACAAACACACGCGTTTAAGACATTGCACACGTATTTGTGCACTCGCACGTACGTACAAGTTACGCATACGGTTCACTAAAATCTTAAAAGCGCCTTGTGCGAAGCTCAATTTGTAGTCTGGTGGAAGTGTACTTTTCATTGCACAATCGAGTACTACAGTCGAATAGCGAATTTCCGCCCCCTTTTCGAAACATGTTTTTTTAGTATCTTTGTTGTCACAGTTTATTATTCAAGTCAAGGCTATATGACATATAAACATCATGTCATATTTTACTAAAATTTGTTATATATCCAAATTTATTGTTTGTCAAAATATTAAAATTTATTTAAATAATATATAAATATGTATTATAAAAATATTTATAATGAGAAACAAAAGTTTTAATCAACTGTACTAAAGAAAAAAAGACGACGCACAAGTGTGAGCGAGAGCGCGGTACGCTCCCTCACTTCTTCTTCTCACTCTCTCACGTCGCATAACATAAAAGTTCTGCGCAACGATATGTGACCTACTTCGGAAACGCATTTAAGTTTTGCGTGAACTGTACACCTTACACACATGTAGTTGTTTTTTCGTAATTGCCTTGATTCAGATGGGTTACTATCTTTCAGGACAGTTTCGCGGGCGGAGTCCCGAGTCGGATGTGATGTGAGGCGCGGCCGCAGTGAGGCCCTCCCTCTCTCCTCACCCTCTTCCCCCCTCCCCCCATTAGATCCGATAGAAACACCGACGGTCTACCGAGCTTCGACCATCCTTTTATGTAAATAAATTTGCACACAACTGCAAAATTAAATGTTGTAATAAAAATTTGTAGAATACTCTGGAAAACGTCAACAAATAAAATGAAAACGTAGGTAATTCGAGTAACAAAACTACATTAGGGTTGAAGCGATTTAGCGTTATTTACTTAAATTTATAAAAAAAATACCTTGTTAAAGTCGTAATCGTTGTTAAAACTTTCAAAATAAATTTCATAAACGAAAGATCAAGTCGAATAAGTTTCGGTTCTATTGTAGTCGTCGTTACCTGAATTACGTCTGTTTTTTGAGTGATTGTGTTGCAAAATGGCGCTCTTGCAAGGATTTTGACGTTCTAGCAAATGTTTGACAAATTTCACACGCTTGACTAATTTGACTAAAATTATTACTTAATAAAGACTAAAATTATTAAAAAAATAAGACTAAATGTGCCAACATTTGAGTCTTTATAAACTTAGTATTCTGTATTTATGGACAGCCAACCCCTATACTTATACCAAGCAAAACCGCAAGGATGTTCAAATAAAAAAACGTTCAATAATACCCTTAAAAATTACTATACAACTTGAAAAAGTACATACTCAGTTTGACTTAAGATCTTCAAAATATCGATGTCGTATTAATTGCAGGGGTTGGTTGAAAATTATTTTAGTATACTGGCAAATCGGCCAAAATGCGTCCAAATTTACCTCATCCATAAATATATTGTAAAGTAACGAAGATTGATTTGATGTTGTCTGTGAAATTCAAAATATCTGTTTATTATTTATGGATATCTGTATCACCTTGGCATATTTGTCAGTAATTTTAATTTGAATAAACAATATTGTAATTCATGTCTTACTGAATTTGGTGGATGGACTGAATACTGAATTGCGAAGTATATGAAATTGATAAAGTATTCTGATCATTCTCCAATTCATGTTATAAATGTGGAAATTGTAATGCTTTGTGAATACTTTGAAGGTAGAAGTACCTAGTAAAATTTATATTTAGACATTTCAGAGTTTAATTTTTTTTTTTGAGTTGCACAGATCAATGTTATCGTTTTCTACTTATTTTTATTACGACATAACTGAATCAAATGTATAATTTTTAATGAACACTCGGTCTATATGAAATATCATAATAATTGGTCTTTATAGTACGTAGGTGTATTTTTTTATTTGTGTTTTACTTTTGAATGTGTAAGGCACGGGAGTGATGGAATGAAAGTGGATTTTTCGGCCCGGTTTTTGGAAATTGTGTAATAGGTCCATTGATATGGACACCGGGTGTTTACATGGAGTGTTACATCGATCGTGATATGGCTATGTGTAGGCTTGTTAATTTCACTAATTTATTTCTGCTTCCGATAATTAAAAAAAGAATAGCGTGATGATAAATTGACATTTTTACATTGACATGTTTTGAACTATTTTGCATCTGTACATTTTCTTGCAAACCTTTTGACAGTTTTGCCATTTTCTAACCCACCGACTATTCGCCATTAATGAGCCATTTTGAAAGACTTCTACGTTACACGCTACAGTCGATTTCCCATTTTTGATCTTTATTATTTACTCCCACTTCTAAACTAGACGTTGTTTTTGTTTAGTTATTTGACTAATATTTAAAAAAATAACTTGCTATCCTTTTGAAAAAGACGGAACGGTTTTTTTATTTTTATCTTCATCTTTTGGCTGTTTCGCCACTGACTCTTCTGTATTTGTCGCTGCTTAAATAATTCAAAAGGATTTTCAAATACAAATAATTGTATTTATTTTTTTCCATATCAGAGCAAAATTCATTTAATCTTGGTATCTCCAAGAAGAGAATGGACAAGTCTATCAATAGCTATATTACGGCAATACTTAAAATGGTTAGGTAGTAATAACGCGCTGCTGTGATATTCTCGTAAGGGATGATCCCTTGGATTTAAAATTAGCGGTACGGGGACGCCGCGGCCATTTCGAAAGTTTTATATTTATTTATACAATAAAACTTGACGTTCGACGTCAATAAATTCGGATTTAATCCAAACGCTGCTAGCGTTCAAAATTAGCGTTTTTGCTAGAATATGCACACTACGGTAATATTTTTAGGCATGTAAAAAAATTGTTTTGTCAATCATCGGAATTTATATGAGAACAGACATGGGCTACGCTCATACAATATTTTTATTTAAATATCTATAATGTTTTGAAATATATACGAATTATCGGGTTGAATCTGATTATCGGCAAAAAGTAGTAGGTATGTTAGCTCAAAGCAACCTTAAAAACGAATAGAAATATATTGACCGGAAGTCAATAAATATCTTCAATTTTAAACTATAGGCATAATTAGGTGAATGATTGTGGGTCATAAGCCGAATTTACCTGGTCTTCATTATTATTAGATATACAAATGTAATTTTTTAACGTGATAAAATTGATTTTGGGGCAAGAGAAATCATTTAGCATTTTAGTAATGAATTTTCATTTTATTAAGTTCAAAAAGAAAAATTCAGAAATTATAATATAATAAATTAATATATAACAAAGAAACCAGTAAATAGATTCCCACCGGTCTTTAAATTGGCAAGGCTGGCTTATGGAAATTGTAAATTTAAATTTTATAATATCGGGCTCATATCGATTGGTCAAGCCTTACTCGTAGTGTTTTATATGACATATAGGTGTGTATACATTTGTATACAAAAGTTTCGGTCCGCCTGTAGCCTCGGAGTCCCCGTATCTGAAGGGTTGTAAGCACCCCGTGTACCTTGTTACGGTTTGTATAAAGATAAATACATACAAAGCATAATTTTCATACATATTTTAAGAAAAGCTGCCAAATTGTATTCTGGATTTAAACACATTTTATTAAACTGTTCGGTTTATTTTTGCGGACAGTAATTAGGTCACAATTTGGCAATAATTATCAGCACAAACATTTTAAGTTTCTAGATCAACACTGTGAAATAGAAGTTGACAAATCTCACAATCTTCTATTAAAACGTTTCAAATGCTGAAATCAATTTAAAATATGTATACACAACTTACTTTTTCTGTCTATTTAAAAAAAGCTGGATATTTTTTTACAAATCGTAACATTGTGTGTTTGCTATGTATATATTGTGCACGCAAGTGTGCGGTTGTGTGTGCATACTGAGTACGTGAGCGTGTGTGTGTGTGTGTGTGTGATGTATGGCTACAGCGGGTGTTGGCGTGCCTTCTACCTTCTTTTTACTGATGTATTTATGCATTTTTGATTTTTAATCAAGTAACATACATCACTCGGACATATTTTTATGTTAAGCTTGTGTGAAGCTGTCTGAATGATTTCTGATGTGTGCTTGACGAATTTTTGTACTCCTAATGAAAAAAAAAACAAAAACAGCAAAAAAATTAGGCTGTTAAGTGTTAACAGTATGATTATAATGCGACCCCTATTATGGACAAAAATATAAATGACTGTACAAATTAAACTTGAAATATTAATAATACAAAGAGATACCCCCTTAAGGGGTGAGATTCTATATATGTGAAATTCTCAATGAAGTTTCAAAGTTTCGCTTTTCAGACTTAACAATTTAGGAAATTTCTCCTTTAGGGGTCGATATGTAGGTACGTAGTTAACTCCTCGAGTCACGTTTAGAAATAACTTTGTTTTATGTTATTGCGTTACTTTGAAGTAATAATTTTATCGTAATGTTATTTTGCTCGCTTTCATGTAGATTAAAATGGACCTTATGTTTTAACATATATGGTCCTAAATCGTGTAAATAGACATACCCACGAATGAGTATATATTTAAAGAACGATTTTTGTTTAATATATGTCATTGACGGGTTGGATCCCTATTCATTAACACATTGAACATAGACAGGCTCTATTAGGTTAGGTCTACCTGTCATCGAGAAAAGGGCAGGTGTTTGTAAAATATCTGTATTTTACTAGATATAGTTCTAAATAATAAGCATCGAAATAGATTTTCCATTTGTAGGGTCAACAAAAAAACTAGAAGTCAAGTCAAGTTTTTGTGAGAATTTTCTTAAATATTTAAGGTTGTTTTCTAAGTAAGTTCTAAAAAGTATAAAAGTGCCGTAGTAGTAAAAGACCGCAATACAGAAAAGGAGCAAAATATTTTTGTCATTTAAAGCTACATTATTAGTGTGGTCAGCAAAAAAATGATAAAGAGCAGAAATCTGTAATATCAGTAACACTAATAAGAGGTTGTTAAAATAAAATGCCTTACCAGTTTTTGAGTGTAAGTCAGTGTTTTTGTTGACCCTACATAATATTCTTCGCAGCTAATTTATGCATATGTTGCCTCTTTTTTATGTAAAGAAGTGTATGAAGAATTACTTTTAATTCTCGATTAATACATTTTTATTGACAAATTGTATGAAAATTGTAAAATTTTAGGCATTTTAAATAAGCATTTTGTACGGAATTTCAATCGTTTCGTTTGGGTTTCCGTACGAAATGGACGTATAACTTAGACTGTAATAGTAGCCGTACTACTTTTATTATGCATCAGGTAACACCAAAATCAGATTTAAATTAGATGCATTAAATGGTTCATATTGTAATATAATTTACATCAGAATTGGGATAACCAATACGAGTTGGACGATATTTAAAACTCTGCTATGATTGAATATCGTAAGTCTGTCGTGATCACAATGTGAACCAGCCCAATGTTTGACCATTATTATAGACTTATAATCGAATATTCTGGAATGTCAATTGGAGGCTAAGCTAGACATATGGCCGTTGATTATTCAATCCCATTTCAAATAGTTAGAACATATATGATGTAATAGTGTACATGAAGATACTTAATAGTGTTCACGTAAAAAATAAAATACGTAATCAAATAACTACATTGTGATTTAAGACGTTCCAGAAAAGGCTATTTTATATACAGAGAATAATTGCCAAGAACAACAAAGCTACATTTGAAGGCATTTATATACTAAAGCAGTCTAAAATTATAATTTGAAAATTAAAACATCTTTAACACTATTTTGATATTAAATTCGATGAAACGAAGGATGTGCAGTTTTAGGATGTCCTTTTTTGTTTGGAAAATGCTTTGACGTAGCTGGAATGCCGCTTCGAGTTTTAATTTCGTTTTAACAAAAGTGACTTTTTACTTTACAAAAACAAAATTTACTTTGAGGTTGGAATGTATATTTTTATAATATGTAATGATATCGGTTATTTATACGAGCCCCAAGTTGACAATTGTGATCCGATTATAAGTGTGTAGTATGGAGCCAGATTATTAGTCCTAACTTAGGTTATTTTCAATACATTTCCCTGTTCAGTAATAGTGGGATAACTCGGTGACGTCCGGTAAACTTTACATATAGAAAAGCTATATTAAATCACTTCTCTATACGAATATAATAGATATATACGGAGCGAGAGCGGCGTTTTCTTATCGTAAGTTAGGATAGTGTTTCATTTTGACGTTTTGCCGTCTGGAGGTTTTGAAACGCGCTAAAATCAATCACCGAAATAATTTTCCAAAACCTTGATGCATGTGATATCACGGAAAAAGTTAGTTATCTATATAAAGAAATGATCAACAATTTAACTGAACGTAAAAAAAAACAGTAGATTTAAGACGCGAATTATATGATTGATTAAAAAAGAAAAAAAATAAAAAAATGCTTTAAAATAAATGTCATACTAACTTAAATTTATTCGCTAATATAAGTTCAAGTCATTACAGTTAAAATCGTTTTAAGTTTATTTTTCAATCGACGTTCAATTCAATCAAGCAATTATTATTTGTAAATGTAACCAACATTGGAATTCGGATGATTGATTTTGTCATGGATGTAGAAGTCTCCGGCGTCAAATGTCTTGTGTTTGTTCCTTTGTCCGTGTGTTTTGCGTGGCGCGGGCCGAGCGCGAACTTAGACCGTGTTCCGTATCGCTTGTCTGTTACTGATGGCTCGCGGGAGATGCATGGATACTTGACAAAATTGGACGCCATTTTGTTTAAATAATGCATGTCATACAAAATGGCGGAATAAAATCATATAAAAATTCTTCATTCTTAGAATGATTCTTCTTCATGGTTATTTTATAAAAATGGAAACATGTTCATAACATGTTCATTTTTGTTTCGCTAACATTGGCCGAAACATAGACAAAATTCACTTGACACATTGTTCACTTAATTTTATTACATCAATTATATTTAGATATACTATCATATTCGTAGATGAACTACAAAAAGCGTTTAAATATAGCGCTATACTATACTTTTCACTAGTTTTCAATTAGTAATGAGTGATACAATCCGTGCATCTCAACGTGACAAGAGGCTTAATTTTAACAACAATTTATGGTACAAAATGTAATTTTAGTTCCATAGACAATTAAAATTAAGATTTACAGAGTTTATATTTAGAGAAGATAAAAAAAATATATTCAGTGACGATTCTATCGGTCAAACGTATTTATATTATATGTACAAGATGTTATAAAGTTAATATTAACATAGTATATGTTATGAAGCTAGAAAATGCGTGGTATACGTCGGCAATAGGCAGTAGAGTGTCGTGGATGAAGCTCTGGGGTTTTTTGATTTTAAGGAACTTCTTTGTTCTGTTTGGACCGGCGGGCCTTTATGACTGTTATAAAAAAACCTTCAAATATTACCATAAAGTTGACTTTTCCTCCACATAGTTTGAGTTTTCTGTGAAGTTGACATGTTATATCAATCCCTTTAAGCCTACATGTTTTTTTTCTTTCAATTATAATATATAAAACTTATGATTTTAAAATTAAAGCGACAATAAAGCTTTGACAGATTTAAATCGACCTTAGAAAACATTGGGGCTTTCGTTTCTAAAGGACAAACTACTATTTATTCTAACATGTGTTGTTAGAAAAAGATACAGGCTCATAAGACACATCATTATCTTTTTTATTGGAATGGATGTTGGTTTTGCTGGCTGAAGTTTTATCGCTGTTTTGTAATAATACTTCTTCAGACGTGACTTTTGAGAGGTGGGTATGTTACATGGTATGCTTCTGTCGCTTCATGGTGAAACTGCATTTAATGTTATCTATTCCAACTCTTTTCAATGATAATAAATTATTATATGACTAACCGGTTTGGCTTTAAAAATCATTATTAAAGTTTGATAACATAAGAGTTTTCGACAATTTAGATTATTGTGGCCTTTTGCAACCTCATTGTGCAATTATTATTGAATACATTTTTGTAAAGTTTTACTTACCTCTGATTTAAAATATGTGTTTCTCGTTATTTTTTTTATTTATCTATTGTACACTTGAAATTTTTTTATCATTCAAAATTTGCAGAAAAAAAATTCAAATTTCGCAAATTAAGAATGAAATAAAGAAAAGCAAACTTGTGATAATGCAGAAAATACGAATAAAATTGATGCAAATGAATTTATAAACATGAGGATAGATTTTGGTTTATTATGTACGCCATACAGATATTAATGACATATATTAATTTAAACAAAGTTTCGCCAAGTGCGAACAATTACAAGTGTTTAGTATACAATAAAAAGCCCACCTGTGTGTATGTGTGGTTGTAAGAATGATTGGATTATAGGACCGGATGTTTCTGAAGGCCAAAGTCGTTTTACTGTTTTTTCTATGGAAGAGTGAATAAAACATTTTAAATTAATTGACATTGAAGACAATTTTCCATAGAGTAACAAAAAGAGTCAGTAAATTAAAACAATAAAGGGAAAAAATTATGAAAAATGGAATTACACTAAATCACGTCTAAACATTTTTTTCCATGAAATGACGCAACATGTGTGTTGATAAGTCCGCATGTAGATGTGCGTACGTGTCCGTGTGCGTGTGTGCGTGTGTGCGTGTCCCCGTGGTCCGCCGGTCCGCCAGTGAGCCGGGTGGGCGGCGCCGAGTGCTCGTGAGCTGCCTCCTGTGATACCCCGCGCCCGGCCCGCGCCGCACCGCGCCAGTAGCGACTATATACTCGCAGAAAAGTATTCTGTTGTCGTTTAAATGTTGAACAATTTTGCAGTAGTCGTGCTAGAAGAACAATGGCTAATTCGTGAATTTTATCAACCATTTTACTTGTAAACTAAAATTTACAAAAAAAAATCACACGCAATATGCTTAAAAAAATGTATATTTTCCATTAAATGAATACTTTTGACATAATTGAAAAATGTTAGAGTTGTGTCGGATATCACAATTAACTTTTTGTCATTCATAAAATATTTCGACGTGTATATTAAAATATGTAATTAATACTAAAGATGCCAGTTTTAATATTTCAAATACTGTAAACTCGATTAATACTAACGTAAGATAATTTTAAACAGCAAACAATTGTACAACTACTGCAAAATCTAACAAAAGTTTGCGTGCCAAATTACACGCAGTATATCTAAACATTGGTGTGCTTGGCTTTTCTTTTCTGATCGCCAAAATCACTGCAGTACCATTTATCTCACAAGTTTTTTTTTTATATTTATCACAATCAAGATTTTATTATTACTGATTCTAGACAATAAATAAATTTAGACGTTTCAGTTAATAATTCTGAAACGTCTAAATTTATTTACTGTCTGTGCCATATTTTTTGGCTAATTTTGCTTATTTTCTGAAACAAAGATAAGATTTCTGTTGACTTTTACATACTTTTTTTGAGCTTAAACTTGTGCTTTTTTTTCCTTTCAACTTCTATAACTCTGGTATTGTTGATTTAGATGGTATTACAATGTCATTGGTTTGAATCACACCATTATTAAATATGCACTTTAAAATATCCAACGCCGCGGTCCGATTACAGTTGTCGTGCAGGCCGAAGTGATAGTCAATTATTATAATATTCATTAGTAAACTAGCGCTGTTGTCATACTACCCATACGTTCTGATTTTTTGTCTAACTAGATCACTTTTAATCGTAGCTTATAATATTTCTCGTCTGATAAACCATTTCACTTTTGACAGCTGTCAATTTACAATATCGCTGTCTTTTTCACTCTCAATGCGACCACATTTTTCCCGCTGTTAACAGTGAAACTAACGGTTTTATTAAGTGTAATAGTATCAATTGGATTAATGTTTTAGGGGTTATCTTTAGATTTTGCTGTAACTTTTGAAAATGTAGTATGACAACTGCGCACATGCACCGCTTTCGCTCCATTCGTGTTATAACTTACATAGGCACCTAATAGATACTGTATGGTAACTGGAAAATTAAAAATAAAAAAAATAAAAAAGATTCAGAGTTATAATAGTACGTTAGTTT
>DVZK01001026.1:0-10307 GCA_018236665.1 Calephelis perditalis
GTCTTAGAAAGGACTTACTTATTGGGTTACACGTTTTTATACTACATTGTAGGTCTATTATATATATTGTCTTTGATCGTATTAATGAAATAATATTGAAATTAATAAAAAAAAATACATTTTTTTTAAAAAAAGCATGAAATTTCCGACACATATGTATGTCTAGCATGTATAGAATCCATGGTTTCATTTTTCGGGACATTGTCATTTACACGGTGTATTTATTCATATTGGTCTCCATAGGCTGCGCGTATTCCTTAATATCAGGAAGTTTGCTTGAATTGCAATTAAATACAATAAAAAAAGGTTGTTTAGAAAAAATATCGTTGCAAAGTTTTAAGTTAGGTCATTTTGTAAGGGACTGAGTCTCTGGAAGACCTATTACGTGTTTCTTATTCTGTGTTTTCAGATGAATCGAATTATATTGAACCTGCAAGCTATAGGAAAACTTTAATTCTGAACAACCCTTCACTGTAAATTGGTAGGCAATAAAACAAAACACAGGCTATATAATACACTTTACTGTCATATTACAACCTTTATCATTTATATTGTGATACACGGACAATGTCTCATACTATTACATATAGTTATATATTAATGGCGCTTAAATATTTAAAGTCCAATCCGGTGGCGGACGACGCACACTTATCCGCAGTTTATCAAAACGATCATGTTCACCACTTTTACAAATATAATTACAAAAGGTGTACAAACGGGACTATCTCTTTGACATGATTGGATGTAGTGAATTACGATTATTGTATAAAACTTTTTATTATATTTTGTCGTATCATTTTTGTTTTAAGTTTTGTAAATTAAAATTATATAATAAATTATTTTTATAACACATAGTGTAAATATGTTTTAATAATAATCTAATGTGTTAATTTTTTTTTAACAATTATAATTCTCATTAAAGTATTTTATATTAGAGTAGGTTTAACTTTGGATAACAAAATCCAATACTCTTCTTTGTGTTATAAAAATCTGATATTAATCATTGAACATTTGCACCGATATCAGAATGAAATAAATATTACAAATGAAATGTCAAAACTATTTTATATGAAATTTATTCAAATATGTCAGTCATTGAAAATGATACAGTTGTATATGCTGGTTTATAATTTATGTACATAACCAAAACATATATTTTACATACATATGCTCTAACGTATGCTTAAAACATATGAAATACTGTTCTTTTACAACAATATAGACACATGATAATATTAATTCTCATTCACTTAAGCTTAAAATAAGAATGTGATTGAATGCGAATAAGTGTGTATAGTCCCTGCTGACACTGCAGCTTGTATTTTAGTTTACTTTATCGCATTTCTAAAGACCATTGATTCGGATCTTGGTTAGAAAATGAAAAGAATCGGACCTTTGGATGGATGGCCCGATCTGAAAATCCCATGCCTCGGGCATTGTTATTTATCGATTCTAATAATCACTAAATGTAGCGAAAGTTCAGTCCAAAATTCAGTTATGTAAGCTGAAAACTTCTAGGTTTTCTCTGCTTATTTCTTTTTACACTTGCCTAGAATTTCGACACAAATTATAATTATTATCCGTTGTGTATGGTTGTTAGCCGTATGTCTTATTAGTGTCGTAGGATATATGTTCTCCGTGACACTATAATATTGTAATTAATCATTAACCACATTTTCAGCTATATTTTGAGGAAATACACATAACTACTTTTTATTATGCTTTGCACAGTCGGGTTGTTTTTTTAAATACTTAATGATTACACAATGTTAACAAAATGTATATTTATGTACCACAATTCTGTCAATTATAATTCGCATTTTTTAATTCGCACTTACTGTTTTCCACAATATCTGTAATTTCCACTTCATAATAATTTCTTCAAATCTTTACCTAAACATAACCAGCAGCTTCACTAACTTATTCAAAACCACGAAATAAATTAATAACCAAGATATTACATTTAATAACGTATTTTTTCTAACACTTTAAAAAGGACACTACACCATAAAACTGTAGTATTTAAAAAATAAATATTTTTTCTATGCCATGATTTGTTGTAAACATGCAAGTTAATACATACATTAAAGTTTATGGCAGCTTCGTTAATTTAAACTGGATTAAAATAAATACCAAAACTACGTAAAATATTTCGAGTAAACCATAGTATATCATTTATCATTTTTTTTATAAAGCATTGTCAATATTGTAGTGTAATTTTTAACAATCTTATTTTTGACATTTATAAGGTGCAATGTCTTATTCAACTGCTACAATCTTTAACATTTATAAAATTGGCTTGATAAATGTATGGCTGCATCTGATTCTGTTTAAATTTGTTTGTGGCCATACCGTATCATTAGTTTATAACCATACTCAATTGTTAATTCGTGTCGATGTCTCAATAAGTTTCTGGCAATGTATTTATATGGTAAATTACTTATGGTTGTGTCTCATTGCGTTGGCGATATCCCTGACGTCGAGGCTCACTTTGGGTTTGTGTTGGGGCGGCTCGAAGTAGAAATCGAACCTCTTGAATGACTCGATCTCCCGCTCGGCCGCCTCTAGGCTCGACAGGTTAGTGATACTGCGGTCCGGTAGGAACACGCTCGATTCTATCAGAACAGAACGTAAATTTATATTATCTGTGAACAACTGTACCATGTCCCGGTAAAACATTCCAACTCACAACTAGCATTTCTATATATTTATATCGTTGACTGACGTAGGGTAAGCCCTACAAGCATGTCACATGTTTACTTTAGGGTTGGATTCAATTTATGTAACTTGGCCATGGATATTTTTTACATTGGTGTCTATAGACTCATGCTCGGTTCCTATAATCAACGAGACGTAATCCTTAGGGTTAACCATTCGTAGTTTGCTCAAATACAACGGAGTGTTACACTTTTTTAAAAAAAAAGAAAGGATCTGACTTAACTGTCAAAAACGAGCAACCGTTGTTAGCAATTTCGTACACAATACTACCACCCATAATCAATACTACTCGTTTCTTAAATTAAGGAACCGGAAATGAGTGTTTTTTTTTATATGAAGATATTTGCTTGAATTGCAATTCAATATTTTAAGAAGTGGTTACAAAAGGTTCAGAAACAATACCCCGGTGTGCGTGACAACAGTTAGTTCACAAAATACTTCACTAAGGACAAGTCACCTAAATACTTATATGTTACCGCTACTAAAGCAGTAGCAATAAAAAGATAAAAACTTGTTTACGACAGAATCAATTTCATTACCAATATTTAGTGGGTTGGATCGTTATTCCGTAATATGGTACAATTGGAAAAAATATTTAAATTGCATTGTTATAAATCATAATTTGTGGAGATGCCGGTAATCCTAACATCCCGGCCACAAGACAGCAACGCACATATAACATCAATAGTGTCCATAGGCTACGATTGTCTCTACCATCAGGAGAGACATTAGCTTGTTTGCTGTCTTAAAAAGAAAAAAATGGTAAAAAGCAAACTATCAAAGTTAATTACCGTGGCGGATCTCCGCAGGGCTGCCCTCGCACCCCACTGGGGTCCCCTGGGTACCTGTCAAATTACAATGTCAATGTCATTTTTTGACGTTTTTTTATTAGTCTTCATAAGACAGACTCTAGTCGTGAAAAACGATTGAAAGCCATATATAAAAAAGAAGAAGAAAAAGAAGACAGACTCAGCCCGAAGCTGCCCGTTTAGTCATAATACTTTAGTTTTTATTCTCTTTTACATCACCAAGTTTTTTATAGAATTTAAAGCACTTTGTACGTTAGTAAAGTTTACATATTTTTGCATTAAAAAAAGTATTTATATAATAGTAAACAGTTTTAACTTCCTACTTTTCCAATCTTATCTGTTTTAAATCAAAGTCTATTTCTTAAACTTTTATCGCGTTAAAAAATGTGTAGTGTGTGTATTTGTGTGTGTGATCTATATCTAATAAACATATAAAAGATGTGTACCCACTGTTGTGCGCGTGGGACCACGGCGGCTGGGGGCGGGAGAACAATGACTCGTCCCGAATTTCCGCCCCACCCATTTCCTGGAACATATATCACAAAATTATTTCATCATCATCAGCCGGAGTCCACTGCTGGACATAGGCCTCCCCCAAAGAGCGCCTCAGTTCACGGTCAACAGCCGCTTGTTACCCGAAGTAAGAACATTTCGTTCGTCTGTTTTTTGAGTGTTAGTCAACGATACTAATAGATATAATTATTTAAATAGGTTGGGTGTTTATAAATTTTATAAACACCCAAACCCGGAAACAGAGACACATAGGTCCGTCGCACAAATGCCTGCCCTCGTCGGAAATCGAACCCGAGACTCCCGGTCAGTCGGTGAAGTTAGGCGTATACGCTAACTCCTAGGCTAGCGAGTGGATAAAACTAAATAAAAATTTTATACGTATTGTAATAATTAAAAATGCCGACTATTTTAACATTTCTAGTCCTAGTTAGACTTATTTAACTAGTTCAACTACACCACACTCTTATACACACACCGGTAACGTTTATTGTGAGATGTGACGTCACATAGTCAAATATCGTTCTCTTCATTTTTAACAGACTCCAAAAAAAAGGCAGAGGCTATACGTTCGAATCCTATTTTTTCATGTATGTTAATCAATTTCTCTGTTATTTCTGAACCGATTTCGAAAAATAATTCTTTATTTGAAAGAACGTACTTTCCAATGCCACCAAGTCCAGTAGGGTAGTTAGGGTAGTAGTTAGGGTTACTCTTGAATCTCGATATCATGCGAATTGGAAATTGGAATCGTATAAATAATTTTAGGTACTTTTGAACACAGTACTAGCGGTTTATTAAAATTTAGTTCCAAATAAATTCAACGAATCCGACAAAATAATTTATTGTTTACTATCAACTAAATGTTAATTATTCGCTAGTATTGTGTTCAAGAGTACCTAAAGAGACATACTCGATTCCAGTTTTCAACGTTGCATAGATCGAGCATCGAGAATAACCCTACAGATCTGATGATTTAGTCCAAGGAGAATCGACGAAAATACTCAATGTTTGTATACTTAGACGACATAATCATTAAAATCAAAGTCGGCTTTTTGAAGTTTTACCGCAATTATTTTAGTGTAAATTCTTAGACCTTAGTTCTTAAGTATCATAATATTATGTGAATCAAAAACTTAGTTAGAAATTTGGCACACTTGTAGTTTATGTATAGGAGAAGTGAGACAAACTAAATTCATAATGTTTTTGGAAACAAAGTAATTGGTCTTGATAAAAGACGCGTTCTTATCAAAAAGATAATGAACAAGAGAATCTTAATAATGTTTAAATTGAAGAAATTGAAAATTAAAGAACTTATATTTGAAATTAATAACGGTTGAATTTCGGCCAATGAACGATCACTAGAATTAGTAGATTGCTTGGGTGCAAACCTAAATACAGAAATAGAAACTATGTTCCATTCTACATAATGATTTTCAATTTAGGAAATCGAATACGTGTGTTTCTGATTGACGTCTACAGGCCTTTCACGTCAATCACTCGACTGTGAGGGCTTTTATTTCCTTAAATAGAGTTTTATTGCTACACATTTTACTTTGCATTAAATTAAGTACTGATTTACTTTTTCGTTAATGTTCGCTTTATCGTAACAGATATCTTAATACATTAAAAGTTAAAGGTCAAGAGTGCTAGTTAGTGATTTTTCTAATATTATTTATCCTTATAAAAATTTAGTTTCATTATTTTGTTCGTAATTATTTTTTATATTTTGTTAAAAGCCCGATAAGTAAGGGTTACGACCTTAAAAGTATAGGGCAAGTGAACACCTTCGGACACGTGTACCTACTCAATCTACGGAAACTATTTTATTCTTGTAAATTAAATCGTGTAACAATTTCGACAGATAAGTATATCACTTAAACTACAAAATCTACAAAAATGATAAAAAAATTATCGAATCTCTGAAAAACTTGATAATTTCTTCATTTTTATCATTGTTACTCTTATTCATGCTTTAAATGCTTTTCCGGGATAGACTGTATGAAAATAATTGGATAGATAGAGTTTAATGGGGTCTGGAAACCTTAAGTAGATGGCACTAGTTAGGTTGTAGACGATTGTAACAAGACGGTTGTAACAAGATTAACCTCTAAATACCTGGACTTGAAAGAGCTTCGAAAAAAACGTGTCATGAAAACAAAATATGGCAGCCGTCGTTCTGATCAATAAGAAGCATAATCTGTGGTTTTGTATTACTGCGGCTGTTCAGGGAAAGTAGTGTATCGATATCGATACATGATCTATTAGTGATGATCGTTAGTTAAGTTGAGATAAATAGATAAGAATTATTAAGTACTTACTGATTGAAATTGCTAATATCAACTATACCCGAATCCTCATATGCAAATTATAAACTGATGAATTGTCCATGAATTTTTCCAAATCATTAATTTTGTACATCAATAATTAAATTAAAATGAAAGTGAGCACTTTAAGGACTTCTCATTACTATTGACGGTGATTGATATTTTCAATACCATTAGTATCCATTTTCTGGGAACGTAAAATAATCGACAATTGTTATAGCACATCACTATAAACTAGGAAGTAAAATATGGACCAACACGAGGAATAAATCAAAGTTATTTCTCATTTAACAACCAATTGAATTATTATTTGTAGATAGGTATGCCTACACATCAGTATAAATAGAATTTTAAATATGGCGTCCGAATGACTTGTGAATTTCACAACAAAAACAAGTCTTTTAATTACGAATTACTGCATAAAAAATACTCTTTCGATTATTAAATGTTTTTGTCAAAATAAACAAAGAGCTTTTATGAGAAAAAAAATTCGTCATAATGGAAGGTCGAATTCAATAATGTTATTAAATGTATAGAGCTGTATTGAAGTCTAGCCGACCCAACGAACTGTACTTGGCCTTACAGCTAGGTAATTATGCTTAGTTCCTACGGGAAAAATAAATGTTCTTTTTCCCTATTACTCAAAACACTCCGATCATTTTCCGCATGAAACTTGGCAATAAGATATGTCTATTCATCCGTAAATATATTATAAGCAACTTGTACTTACAGTAATCCTATGTTACACGATTGTAGTAGATCCCTAATCATATTTTCTTCTTAACCTCGGTCTAGTCTTTTGGATCGTTTTTTAGGTAAATCATCAAACTAACTGCTACATCAAACACATATTTCCACAGGGACTGGTTTGACAATTTTTAATACAGGCCTTCAATCTGTGCGGCCAGTCGTCTACAGCAGCACGTACGAGGTCCATGTCAATATCGGCACCTGCTTTAATCAGGGATGCTTTGAGTGATTTCAAAGTGAGATGAAGTTTTGAATAGGCCTTCTGCTCCAAGAGTTGCCATATTTTGTAACCTGACGGATTCAAATCTGGACTGAAAGAGGGCGGACAACGTCAATTTCATGTGCCTTCAGCCAGTCTTGCTGACTTTTAGCTCTATGGGCTGACGCAGAATCTTGCTGGAATACGCAGGGCCTGTTATTGAACATGGTATGAGAAACAGGTTCTACAACGTCCATGAGCACTCTATTTTCATACACTATCGCAATCGTTTTTACACCTTACTCATAAAAGTGTATCTCAGTTGAGAGTATGAGACTCCTAACCAAATCATAACTGAGGAAGGAAAATGACACGACTGGACATGCGGAATACGGTAGCTTGCTTCGTCACTGCTGTTGGTGTACACCTTATAATTTTGTTTGTTGTAGCTCTCCTCCATAGTAACATTTTTTTCTTACGAAAAAATATTTTGTTGGTGCTCTTCGATGTCCTTTTTTCTGCGATAAGCTTGTAGTCCTAAATCTTCATTCAAAACCCTTTTCATCGGCGGTTTGGTTAACTTCATCTGAATGCGAATTTTCTAAGTACTTGTATTTAAGTGTATAACTTTCAATCAGCTTAATAGGTTAATGGGGATTGTTAGAATCGTCTAAAATTAATGTTTTTATTCAATATATGAAATAATTACATGAGTATCTAATACTTTATAACACATCATTGTAGCTTGAAATGTTGAATCGACTCCTAGAAGGAGGAGGTTTCCAATTAGACTGAATGTTGTTAGTCTGAAGTGAAAACTTCTTTGGCGGCGTTGTGCACTTTTTGTGATGAGTAAAAAGTGATAAAATTTGCGTCAGGACACGTGAACTAATCGAAACTTCCTTTGACGGAGGGAGAGCAAATCCATTGCATCTTGTCGCCGCATTTCAAATTGTGATTTTTGTGTTGCTGGCATATTTTCCAGTACGGCCTGGTGCCTCGCTGTGAGTAAGCTTGAAGATCTCACAACGGACAACGCGCTATGTATGTGTGTATTTGTCACAAAATCAATTGAAGAGAATTTTGCCATGTAAATGAGAGCACTTTTACACTGATAATTAAAGCAATTCTTGCAAAATTATTCCGTACGTAACTAAAGTATCAAAATACACAGCGTTAATATTCAAGATTTAACTTTTCTACAACTGGAATGCAACCCTTTGTTTTTTTATATGTATGTAAATCGGTTAATTCGTCATTCCTGAACCGATTTCAAAAATCCTTTTTTACTTAAAAGTTTCCGAGGTGGCTTCCCATTGCCACCAAGATGGAATCCTTGGTATTTGCGCGAGAGCTGTAACCGCTTTCCCCGATACCTCACCCGTCTCGCCCAAAGGGCGCCCTGGTGCTGCCAGTGTTCATATCCGGCTCGAAGGACCAATCATTATCGTCTCTTGATCGTCGCTCGCAAGTCTATCGGGACAATGGACGCTTCGCGCTGCAAGTTTTCCTATTGTTAAAGTGAAATTGTGGCTGTTAAGTTAGTTTACGAGGTAGCTCCTTATCCTTTCTTTCCTTAGTCCTAGGGTCTAAAGCTCGGAATGTGTAGGGTAAAATATAGTTAGTAATAGGTTAATATTCATCATCGCCTTACACCGTGGCGTCAATATAATATAGAACCATTCTCGTAACCTTTTTTTCGAACATACCTTTTTGTAAAAATGTTATAAAAATGTATCCGTAAAAGATTTTGTAACTTAAAAAAAAGTATTTGGCTTGTCAGTTTTTATAGTTCTAATTACGAGTACATTTAATATACTAAATCTGAACGAAAATAAAATTACGAAATTTACGTAGAAAGAAGAACAAACAAAACGATCTTGTTTCTACATTTATAATATTATATATGGATCTCATTCAAGTACTTTACCTAATATTTATCTTAACGGCCACAAAGGTGGTCTTATCGCTTCGAAGCTATCTCTGCCAGAAAACATTATAGAAACGGAGATAATGCATGTAACAATAATTATGAAGTATCTTGACGCCCTTATGACCGTTGCAGTAGGCAGAAGTACCACCAGGGTACCACCATCCAATATTAGCCGAAGATATCCAGTTCCACAATGTGATAGGTGGCAAACCTTTTGCAAACCGGACACTTTTATCCCGGGCAACCTTTTCTTTCTTAGAAAATTGAAACAACACAAAAAATATTCCCTAACTATTTTATTATCTATATTTTCCATACAAATGACATAATATATACTTCTGTACAACATACATAAGTTTAGTTAGTTCTCTGTGATTCAAAAATACCTGACAACTGTCGCAAATATGCAAAATATAGAAGTTTAAACGCTCGCTTTAATTTGCCGTATCTGTACCCAGCATTACTAACACATTTCTATTCAATTTGCACTTATATAGTGTAGTAGTAAGAAATGATGATCGAAATTTTCGTTTACCGACGGACGGTGAAAGTTGCCATTTATTTCACAAATGTTTTGATAAAAACAATATAGAAATATTGTTTTGCGAAAAACTATCATAGGCGTAGGTAACTAGTTTACAAGCTGCAATGTACAACTAGGTAATTGTCAGGCGCTATAACTGATTGAATCAGTCGGATTTTTACCTGATTTTGCAAAAAACCTGTTTCAAGTTTTAAATAATCAGGCTTTCGTGTGAAAATATATTAATTATAAGATTGCTTAAAGGATTTATTTTTGTATGGTATGAGACAACTAACAAGTACACGGTTCTTCGGTTGGTGAGATACAATGATCGCCTACAGACACTGCATATTTTATAGTTGTGTCGTCGTCCTAAGGCCGAGTTGTTAGGCCTGAAGCGCAAGCCTTCGGCTACCATACCCTCTGAAACGTTACATGCCCATATCATTATGATAGTATCCTCACGCCCATATCCCCGAAGAGGTAGGCAGAGGCACAACCAGGGCGCCCACGACTAGCCGAAGATACTAAGTCCCAC
>DVZK01001027.1:0-10306 GCA_018236665.1 Calephelis perditalis
ACATATAGGCTACTTTTTATCCAGGAGTTCCCGCGGGATTGGGATTTACGCGGGTGAAACCGCGGGGCGCAGCTAGTTTTAAAATACACCTGAATTTTTTGTATTTAAAGTGTACTTGAAACTGAACTAATAATTTAAGTAGTCTGCGTCAGATTTATTCTGCCACTTTAGTCAGTTTTACTTCATCTTAAAATAAATTTCTTATTTTGTTTTGTATGTTGAGAGAGGCTAATTTAGTTCTGTTGTTTGAACGAGGATGATAGATATAACTTAATTAGGTAAATGAAGTGTAGGAGCCCTATTATATAACAAGAGTGGGCTATGTTTCCAGTCATATTCATTATGGGGTGGATCAGAGATGGACTGTGACATTGACAATTTAAAACTCATAGTTCAACTTTTATCAGCACCTTTGAGTTGTTACTATAATATCTGTTATAAAATATGTAAGTAGTATATTTCTTGTTGTGGCAAGAGAATTTATAAATATCAAGCATAAAGACCTGTAAGTTATTGGACAAGACCTCTCAGTTATATTAAGTTTACCACAAATTTATCAAAATCAGGGTAAATGTATTGTACCAGTTTTGATATTAATAAAACAAAAGTTTTAATTGCAAAAATGACACACATCTTTATCTTATAAAATACTATCATTATACATAAAATACACTTACCTGATGATAATAAGCCTGCATTTTCCTGCGGCTCTGCATTCATAGCTGAACAAAATATTATCTGCAAGAGACAGAGTACTGTTGAAAATAAATAAAACACATTTGGAATCAACCACGAAACTAAATACACTACAGTTTGAGTGTAATATTTTACACTCTGTATTCTCAGTTCCCATATTTTATTATGACAAACAAGCAGGAATAACATCGAAATCGTGATAAAACGCCTAGGAATTAACGACGACAGCCAAAACTTTCATTCATGATTTCTAAAATAAAGTATATCATAACCTAGTAAATATAGAAATATTTATTTTAATAATGTTGCAACAAGTTTTAAGCAATACGTTTTATGCAAATAAAAAGCAATAACATTACATACATCGCATTCAATTAACTGTTAATTACTGTGATAAAAATTAAATAACATACCAATAATCTACTGCACGATTGTAACTACTAGATTCAATACATTGCATGTACCAATTCACATTAATATCTTACGCAAACGTTCTGTATTTTCTCAAGAGCTACCAGGAAAGTTTTAAACAATGGGATCTAAATTTTATGCGAAAATACACTTTCACATCGGGACAAAACGAAACATAGATAGCCACCTACACAAAACAATAAACAGTTATACAATTGAAACAACACACTGAACTTCACATAAACTATAAAAAAGTTATATATTATAGATTATTACTACATTAATAAGGCACTAATCACTTTAAAAAACACATAAAAGTTAGTTTCAATGTTTTGAAAAACTTCCAAAACTTTTGTAAGTTTTATTAAATGTCGATTGTCGACGACTTCAGTTCATACAACATTCTGTTTGACATAACATAGTGGTGTGCTAGGGTGGTGTGGGAATGTAAGTAAGGGAATAGGTATCGAATTTACAAAACATCGATTTCGAACTTGTTGGATTGATGTATTTTGTTGTTGGTTGATGTATTTTTATAAAAGAACAGGAACAATGCGAACGAAAGTTTTAGAATTTTACAATTAGATTTAAAAATTTGAAAGTGTTTTTACTATAAAATATAAAACATAGCTAGCTAATGATTACGAAGACTAGATGCAGAGAAGAATATTTAGGTGACATGGTGTTTTTTGGATATCATGAAAAAAAGGCTGCAAAAAGTTTTAAACTCTGTCCCATAGTACTTACGAGCTACAAGTTCCACTAAAATATTCGATTAAAGTAGTATTGAATTGTTCCAATAAATAAAATACTCAGGGCCGGATTTAAACTCAATGCCGCTCCTGGGCACCGGAAAAAAAGTCCGCCCTATTACTACAATTTTACTTAAGGGGGTAATACGTGTAGAAAGACGTTTTTATGCGGATTTTTTATTATTTTTTCAAGGTATGAATACTAATATTATATATTTAAACTATCAGGTTATTTCATACATATATTTATATTTTTCCATATTAGACGACTACGTAACTTGAAAAGTTCTTGTTTTTTTTGGAATAACTTCTAAATGGCTTCCCGATTAATTCCAAAAACTAATCAGCTCTTAAGATGATATAACCACGTCGATTGCCACCAATCCGGTCAAAATCGGTTGATTCGTTCAAGAGTTATCGAAAACGAAAAATTTCCAAAAAAGTGTTTATTACATAACTTTAACTTTTCTTTTTGGATCGTTTTTGACAGAATAAAATATAATTGGTAGAGTCCAAAAAATCACGTCGATCGCCACCAAGAACGTGAAAGTCGGTTGATTGGTTCATGAGTTATCGTTGTCGAAAAAATTCGGAAAAAGTGAATTTCTCAAATTTCCCTAAGATTTTTTGTTCGATCAGTTTGTGTTCAAAAGTTTATCATAGATTCTGAAAAAGTGCGTGGAATACTGCAAACCGCGTGAAACTCGATTTATTCATTTAGAAATTATTGCAGTTTGAAAATTTAAAAAATACTGTTTTATTAAACTTCTATCAGTCTATTGAGCTCGGAGAGGTCAAAAGCATACAAAAGCTATTTCTTTGAGCTCGGAGAGCTCAAAATAACACACATATTGTATTTTTGAGCTCGAAGAGTTCAGAAACGTCGTAAGTGCAATTTCAAGCGTTAAGGTATGGAATTGGCGAGAAGTTGCAGGGATGGCCTTTAGAGTCAACTGTTTTCCAGATTTTTTTTAATTGATTGATTACTAAAGTCGATGTTTTAAGAAATGCAAAAAATAATTCCGAATTTTTTTCGATTTTTCACAAACAAATAACTATTAATTTTTTTTGAGATGAGTGATATAAAAATCGATTATTATATGAAATCTCCAAGCAAACAAATTGATTAAATGATTTTGATTATTATTTTTTACTAAAAAAGTGCCAAAATTATAATTCATAAATACCTAATTAATGAATTGAATCTTGAATTATCATTGAATGATTTATTTATTTATCATAATAAACAAAAAATATAAATTAATAGATTTAATTAATTATTTTGGGGAATCTCGACAAGACAAAAAAAACTTTATCACTATCAAAATTTTGCCGCCCTAAAACATTTGCTGCCCTGGGCACTTGCCCCGACTGCCCTTAGTGTAAATCCACCGCTGAAAATACTTGATAGGTCTTGAATTAATGTTACCTAAATAATATGTAATGAAAGGTAAAATGTAAATGACCACGACAATTAAATCACAAGTCTGTCAGTAATTACCAAAAATCTAAATTAATTGAAAGTATCTCATATTATCGGGTCAATCAATGTTTCGCTTGATTCCTATTTATTTAATTTAGGTATCGATTAAGACAAAGTATTTTAAAGGGAGCCTCCTTAGCGTGACATATGTCACTGTTGAAGAATGCGAATTGTGTTCAGTGTTGCCATTTTAAATCACTATAGAAATAGTTACTAAGGGCGGTACATTCAAACGAATACGACTTAGGAACTTTCATGAAAAGAGCGTACGCATTCCTTAGAGGTCGGCAACGCATACAGATGCTCTGGTGTTGCAGATGTCCGCGGGTGGCGGTAAGCACTTTTCATCAGGGCATCCACTTGTTCGTTTGCCTCCTCATAAATAAAAATAAGAGACGTGCAAAACAGGGAAATGTTTTGCAAACTTGTAATATAATGTAAGTGATTTCAGCCAGACGTGTGGTTGTCAACTACACAAGCGAACTCTTAACTCTAGAAAGCTAAATATTATTTTTATATATTATATTCCTTGCAAGCGACTGCCATTCTACTCTGTAAACAGTTTAATACATAGGGATAAAAATTACCCATTTTCTCTACAGCTTCCTACTTTCGTATACAACAATTACATTGTAAAACACTCCATTGCGACATGAGAGAATGAAAAATTAGAAAAATTACAAATTTCAACATTTCTTAAAATTGTGTTGCTATTTCATACAAGAATACAAATAATGTAATAACAATTTACAAACTTAATTCTTTCTTTATTAGCGGTAATATTGTAATACGAAACAAGATTCTATATTGTTTTTTTTTCTTAATTTTCTTAGACACAGTAGCAGCAAACATCCCAAAGTGGTGTATTAAAACCCTACCTTACCCTACCCTACCTTAGTTTTTAAATTACTTAAATTGTCTCCTTCACCCTAAGGTTGTCTGGCCGATATCGCTCTGAAGCGATAAGATCGCCGTTGTGCACCTAAGTTAAAATATATTAATTTAAGTGAGACTGTGTTATTTTGTAAATTTTGGTGCATAATAAAGACGTGTACCTATTCATTCATTCATTAAAATACACCTCTTTAGGATTTAGCACGACCAGTTCATTGCCGCCTCGTATACAAAGAAAGCTGCAAGCGGCGAACACCTACAAGTGAATTTATTCCTTCAAAGATCATAGTATTGTATTCTCTTTGTTGAAGATATCAGTTTAGTTAGAAGTAGAATTATTGTAAACGGTTGTTCTTTAATTTGCTGTTCATGTCGAAATATTTTTTCGTCATTGCTTGGATGGTGTTTCAAGATAAAACTTTCGTGAATCAGTAACAAAACAGAGATTAATAATTTTGTACAGGTTTTGTTATTACGTACAGCATATAGTTAGTTATTAATCAGCATGGCTTTGTGATGCTTCACCAACAGCCAGCTTGGACCACTATTTTCAATAGATGTAATTGGCGCCACGTCTGATATCATAATATCACCAATCTTATCCATGTTTCTTCTTTAAATGTTGCCTTGGCCTGTTGTAATTAGTTACTTAGAGTTATTTTCCATTAACTCACGGAAATGCGAATGATGACATTCGCATTTCCGTTCCACCAAGAACAAGAGTACGACCGGTCAACTAACCAATGCTCATTGGTCAATAGTGCGTTGCACACCTTGAGGTTGGAGTGTATTAAGCAGTTTGTGTTGTTGATGTTTCTCCTGAAACTAGATATTGGCGAGCAGTGCTGGTATGGTTCGTATGACTAAAATAGGCGAGACTTCATGTCGTATAACTAATAAATTTTCTTTCCAGTAAGTATCTTCATGCCCATATCCCCGAAGGGGTGGCCAGAGGTACAGCCAAGGTACCCACGACTAGCCGAAGACACTAAGTCCCACAATGCGATAGGTGGCAAGCCTATCGCCATTAGGACACATATTCAATCCCGGGCAACTTTATTTTTATTAGAAAATTGAAAATATAAATTATCTAATTTTTCTTTGTTGCCCGACCCAAAGATCGAACCCGGGACCTCAAGAAGTAAGTCCAATGCCGAACCACTAGATCACAGAGGCGATTCTATCCAGTAAATACTTTTAAGTATATTCGTTTTACAATATCCAGCGACGGATCTAGCTAGGTCTGGTTACGTACCCTTAGTTAGAAGCCGAAAATAATTAAGCACAAACTACCATTATTTTACCCAAGCCTTTTGCTAAAACGTAGTCACATCTTTGGAATGGGCAAATTCGCTACTGTAAGAAGTCCAAGACCCACTAACCTCAATAATAAAGTTAAAACGAACGTATTGTCTCCATTGGGTACTTAATTAGGTTTAACTAAGGTTATCTAATTTTAAATAAAACAACATTTTGATTTTGCTAATTTACAAAAATAATTTATTGCGCTAGCAACACATATTTTACAATTGTCTATGATATATCACGATATTATCTAAACGCCGGCAACGTCGGGGGATCCATTGCCATGTCGATAAGTTCGTCTATGTCTTCTGTGTTCCAGAACGACAGCTCCAACTAAATAACATTAATATTATTTAGTAATTATGCAATTCTATTAAACTCACCAAAATACACAGGCAGACGGCTAGTATGAGCAGTCAACAAAAAAGCCTAGAATCATTGCATGCTCCCTTAAAGTAAAACTAAATCTACTACACAGTTAAAACAGGCAACTATATAATAATTATATTGTGTAACATGCACTAGTATCTACAAACGGCAAACAAAAAAGGCCTAGAAAATAATGGTCACCAAAAAATGGTACCACAAAAAATTACATACTTATGTACAGTTAAGCCGATGAGAGCAAGATGAGTACAAAATGATTGCTAATTTTTATTTAACAGTAAATACGAGACTATATAATTTTTCTTAACGCTTAAAAAATGGAATTTTGACATTCAAATTAGAACTGTTGCTCTTAAAATATTTGAAAAAATATTCTAGACTGTCTTCATCCGCCGTCGCTTACAGACTTCCAATTTTATATCATAACCTTATCAAAATTATGTACATGCCACCACCATTCACCATTAATAAAGGCCATTCATATACTAAATTAGAGATTATATCTACTTTTTTACATTTACCGATGATGGGTAACTGGGTTAAACTTAATTTTCAACATAAACATTGAACACCAAAATAATCCAGTGGGTTTAATTACTATAATCCATTGAAATCGAGTAACAATAATAAGAAAAAATAAACTAAGTAAAGAAGTCAAATACATGTTCTTTAATTATGTCCATATAGGTGTGACACCACCTGGTGTACAAAACTAGAGACTCCATCTTTCGGTTTCTTTTAAAAGTTACAAAAATATAGTACCTCTTACTATTTAATAATATTAAAATAATTGCAAGATTTTTTGCAATGTGATTAATAAACTATTTGTAGGTTTCTAAAAAAATTGGGTTATCCAATAAAATATATTCAAATTTGCTAATTCTTTTAAATTCTTGGAAAAGTGAAATCTATTCAATCAAACATCTATTAGAAAAATCTTATGTTTTAACAGTCATAATTATTAAAAAAAAAACGTTCTTTCTGTCGTCGTGAACATTTAGTGTACACCAGAGAACGCTATATGAAATAACAATAACAAGTGGGTAGCAATAATAGTAAAGTCGATACCATTACAACTTTTGTTTCATCGGGAGTGATTCGTTAAGTATTTTAACTGGTTGATTAAGATCAATTACAAAATACATTAAACAAAATAAAAAAAACATTCCCCATACAATGCATGCATTTATATATACAACACTGAGGCGGGTATCACACTGTCGGCGCAACACAAAAGCGGATTAACCTTGAAATATCGCCTAACGGAGATTCCGTGGCAGTATACAAATTAAGATTTTCAGTACAAAGATAAATTCCTCGTCGTCGCAATCTGAAGCTTCGCGTGGTGCAGTGTGTTTATCCAAGTGTGTTTATTCAATTTCTATTGCCCGCTGTCGCTACAGTTTGTAGTTTTGCACTACATTCCCGCTGCAGCACGTGACTTGCACAGAGAGCCGCGTGCCGTCACGAGTTTATTGCGGCCGCCGGCTACAGTATTGGAGGCCAGGAATTCTCCTGGCATCCACATCACATTATATGACACTTCATTTCTTTTATTGAAGCAAAGATTATGACTTTTCTTTTTATATCCGCGTCTTACACAGTGCAACTCGAGTATAATGAACTTGGCGATAGAAAGTCATTTTTAGAACCAAATATGAAAGCAAATTGGTATATTAAATTTGTTTCTACAATTATACATTCATTGCTTTTTACACCTGCATGAAATCTCGTTTCACGTATATTTTTTTATCCATTTTTTTTCAATATTAGATATCAATATCTTTAGATTTCTTTAGATTTCAATATCTTTAGAAAATGTCCTTAGATATATAAAGATGTGGCTCTACTGATAGAGACAACAGTGGTCCATAGACATGATATAATGCTATGCTGTGACCAGGGTGCTAGGTTAGGTTAGGTAGTGCCAGGTTAGGTAGGGTTTGTGCAGATATATCGGCCAAAGTTATGAAAGTAATAGGTAATACGGAGAATCTCTATCCGGGCTAGTTGCTGCACAGCACTCTATCACAAGTGGTCTTGCAATGACCCATTCGACCTATGTTCGTTTCTAACGAGCTTGGAAGAAAAGCACGCGATTTCTTTTAAACAGAAGAGCGGGACCTAGAGCCAGACCAGTACGGGGATATAAGTAATTCTTTTATATTACAATTTGAATATAAAGACAGTGCTTATCCTATGAGTTCTGTAATGGAATAGATATCCTAACCGTAGCTAACGTTGTTATTACATTTAGCGTACATTTTTAACATGTCCATTTTCTAAACTATGTCCCCGAAAAGATAGGCAGAGGCACAAAAAGGAGACCCACGACTAGCCGAATATACTAAGTCCCACAATCTGATGAGTGAAAATCCTATCGCCAGCCGGACACATATTCAATCCCGGGCAACGTTATTTTTATTAGAAAATTGAAAAACACATTTCCTTTTTATGTCGCCCGACCCGGGGTTCGAACCCGGGACTTCTAGGAGTCAAGTCCGACGTCGGACCACTATTATCACAGAGGCGATAAACTACCTCTCAACTGTGAGGCTAAGATGCGCACATTGGCAACTTTCTTCCGTAAGAAAAAACTTGCTCTTTGCTCATACCACGCGCCCTTGCCCTGGCTGCTGAAGTATCTTCTTGCTATTTAGGCGCCAAAAACTGTTTGAGCATTTTTCTTCCTGTCGCTTTCGTCAACAAAAAGCCGTCAGTTTTCTTACATGCCATGTAAAATCCGACATGGAGAGTTGACAAAATTTGCTCTACATTTCTTAGCCACGATGTCGTCACATTTGGTGTCGTCACGATTGCCTATTACCGTATGTAAATATAAATAGAAAATATAGTTACCTACTTCAAAACATTATCTCGTTATAATGAATAATGATCATACGTTTCATATGTTGGCTACTCAACAACCCACTTGATCTCACTTCTCTTTCTTCCACACCAGACGGTATATCTCTCTTTCACCCATCATTTCGATACCATTTATATTTCAAGTGGCACTTACAAAACTAATCTATCTCGCTCGCACTTGCTATAAATGTTATCTTCCATCTCGTGACCACTAGAGGTCAGCGTAGGATGCAACCTGAGGTTTCATTGTATAAAATTCTATTAAACTCGAGAACGGGTTTACGAAGGGTTTTTCGCTTTTGATAAAGTTTAAGCGTTTTTTTGCTATTTTGAAATAAAGCAATATTTTTATTCGTTCATACAATTTATTAAAGCTTCTGTTTAATGTTTAGGGTTCCTTTCGTTTTTAACCGATTCTAAAAAAAAGCAAGATGTGAAAAAAGAAAACCTATTTTTTATGTTGGTACGATAAGCGATTTCTTCGTCATTTCTCAACTGATTTTTCTTTATTTGAGAACGTACTTTCGAGGTGTCCCCATTACCACCAAGTCCGGATCTGACGATGGAATGCCAGAGGAATCGAGGAAAACACATCATTTTAGTGTACGTGTCTACTTATCGAAATCAAAGTCGGTTGTTTATAGTTTTACTGTGCTTAAAATACCTACAAAAATTCTAATATTATTGATAAATATTTCATACTGGATGTTCTCTGCTTCTAACCAGAAATTGCATTATACTATCTGCCATGCACCACGTAAGAGGTGACCACTGGTTAAAATAAAAGACCACTGGTGGTAGAGTGAGTGCAGCAACTTGCCCGGGCAGGGATCCACTCTATCATGTTCTCGTCTAGAGTAAAGGGTAACGGGTAGAATTACACAAAATACCTTCCATTCCACCTCAGGATAGCGACGCGCCTGTAACATCTATGAGAGCCGAGAGTGTTTGTTCGCTTAACTCATAAACCACCAATCGGATTGTGATCAAAATTATATGGGGTCACTTCGGAATCTAAAACTATCTTCCGAAAAAAGAATTATGAAATCGCGACTTGGTAATGAAATTGAAATCGATTTCTGCAATTTTATTGCGCTTAAATTATAGTAACGCACTTTTACCAACTTTAGCCACCAACCATTAACCAACTTCATTTTGTTGCACAAACACTAAACTCATTTTAAATTATCGCTATCTTCTTTTAATGCAAGTAATAGAAAGAGACAAAACACTTTTAGTATTGTTAGATTATTATAGGTACCTACACGATATTTCAATTGACGTTTAATCTATCACTCGAAAAAACGTTTATTAAAAACATCACAAATTGACATGTCCAGACTAATCTGAAAAAAAAAGGATCTTCAAGCCCATAACCCCGAAGAGGTAGGCACAACCAGGGCACCCACAACTAGCCGAAGACACTAAGTAAGTACATTTTCAATCCCGAGCAACGTTTTTTTTAATTAGAAAATTGGAAAAATCCAATTTTCTTTTTGTTGCCCGCCCC
>DVZK01001028.1:0-10305 GCA_018236665.1 Calephelis perditalis
CAAAAATTCTTCTTGATCAAAGCGTTTCCTCATTACTCAAGCACATTTAATGAGATTTGGCGGAAACGAGGAAATGCACAATACAAACATTTCTTCATGAATATTTCATTTGTGAACCTTTACTGAACGAAATGCCAGGTACAAAATATATGGAAAAATTGTGACCATAACATTTACTCACGATGGCGCCAAAACTCTTTGGCAATGATTTTTGGGATTTATTTTCATCACTTTGAATAGTTTTGTGATTAGTAATTTACTTTAATACACTAAATCTTGGTAAATAAATTACACCTGAATATATTCATAACATATATTTTAATTTCACCATTTCATAGGCATTTGAAAACAAAAAAAAAACACATTTTGACTAAAACTCCATCTATCGGAGAAAATCTCCAGTTGTTGTTGAGACGCAGACGCTGTAATTGCGGATTGATCTACGTGACTTAATGTTGACTGAAAGCCGTATGTAGATTTTTTTTTATTTTTTGCTAAGATTGCTTGAAAGCCACACGTATCCACTTAGTTTAGCGGTGCAGTATTACGCTTAATGTTAAAACAATAATCAGAGCGTGTTTCTTCGCCTATTTACTGCGCTGTAATTGCTACGAAATACTTTGTAGATAATACCCAAGTCGCTTATGATGGATAGTAAGCCCAGTGTAAAAGTTGGTAACGCTTTTATAAGTGGGATATATCGAAATCCATGAAAAAAGTCGTCTAACTTATATTGCGGGTCTATGGACCTTACCTATTCAGAGTGACAGTGCCATATTTGAATCTGTAGGGTAGTATAGCCGGTGGACTTGCACGTTATGCCCGCCTATGATAGTATGTTGTCTCAACCGTGTATCAGGAGAGATTACTATTAAGAGAGCCATGTTGTGCACTGTCTTATGTCACAAAACGATACAAATTTAATAAATATGTTATAGTAAAGTGTTGAAAAAAAATAGGTCTTGTATTAAACAAAATTTGAACATTTTTACAAAATAGAATACCACCAAATCCGATGGTAGTCAGTGTAAAATCTATTTTTATGTAACGGCGGTTAACACATCAGTATTGCAGTGGAATGTTGTCCGACATTCTCCAGCGAGATACGAGTCAACGCTCACTCGCTCCCGTATCGATCCTCCGGGAGGGGGTGGAGGGGGGCACAAATTTGGGAAAACTTTGAAAGTTTCGCGTCTAATTCAGGCGCACGCACACACCTCTAGCTCCAGCTTAAACATCGCACACAGACAAACAACTGTGGCCGTAATTTGTACTCCGTTTTTTGATTATAAAGTCTAATGTAAATATGGCAGTAACTCGTAAACATATAATTTTTTGCATGTTACAACCCCATTACTTTCCACATAGGTATGTATGCAGATTGTGCTGATGTTCTAGTCAGCAAAATTGATTTTAAGTAATAGGTATACGTGAATGTTAACGTCAAAAATAATAATGGAAAAATTGAAGTCGTCGAGGCCGAAGTCTGTAAATCACAAACTGAAACACACAACAGGATAGAAATACCAGCTTCACATTACACCTATTCATAGACATCAAATTATAGCAACCCCTACTTTCTGTTTTTTACAGGCTACATTACATTGAATTAAAAAATAACATTTTTTACATGTTTTGATAAAAACTAATCTTTTTTTGATATACCTAAATATTAAAATCGAATTACTTAAAAACAACAATTTTCTTTAACCTTTCTTGTTAGAGGGTATTACTATCCACGTACAAGCTTTATATTGTTTTTATTTAAGACAAAAAAATGTGTAAAGTTTTAAAATCAGTTTATTTTGCAAGTTAGATTTTCTGTAAGATAAAGAATACGCTTTTTGCTGGAAATCTAAGAAATTTTAAATTTCTTTTATTTTACTTATTAAATTTATTGTAATTAAAGATGAATTAACGAAATTAAATATTTTGTGTTTAAAACATTATGTTAGTCTTGAATTGTAGCAATAAAATAATGTAATATAATTATTTTAATGGAAATTTGGAAAATGCTGCTAAAGCTAATTCCTAAAAAAGAGCACAATAACTTGTAAATATACTACATCTATTCACAACTGATTGTTAAGTATTCTGAGGAAGATCAAAGCTAGCATTATACTTCATTACACCATTGTGATGAGAGAGCCTTGAAAAAAACAATTAGGAGATGAAATAGGGTGACCACATGAGCGACGCCACTGGACAATAGGTCCGGAGACAGCCACTTCCTGTGTGGACATCAAAGATACTTTTCCTGTGAGACATGCGTATTATTGAGATCAATGTGAAAAAAAAACACTAAAAGCTTACATTAGTCCTATTCGCTATATATTGCTGTATCTACCACAGCAAGTATATTGACTTAAAAATTATTCAATTTAACATTTTTCCGCATATCAATCGGTGACAGGAGAATTAGCTAACCGGACTATTTATACATACTTAGCTGGTATGTAACTATAGCTGTTTTCAAATTAGAAATGGCGAATTCCATTTTTTTAACTTACACCGTGACCCTTACTAGTAGGTGAAACCTTGTCAGTATTGGTCCGTGTGCTCTATGTCATTTCGGTTTATACATATAATATTACAATATACTTATTATGATATTATAGTATGTATCACATTTTAATAAAGACTATAATACTATTTGAACCTCTAAATTCTTTAGTCCATGTTTATCAATAAGAATGAAGAGGCTCAACCTGAACAACCTAAGACGGGAATCGACTCAGGTTGACAAAACTCCATCACCACCTTAGGCTATAAGCACCGAGTTTTTCATCATCATGAAATTCAACTACTTTATAAAAAAATGCAGCTTTAATTTCAACAAAACACAATTTTCGTTACAATTTATAATGGCTCTAACTTTTCAACCGTCTTTGTTTTGCCGTTATTTGTGAACGGTGGCAAATAAAGGAATTTCATTCAAAGGAAACGCTTAGCAATTTTGGAAACAAAAAAATGTACCACAAATAAAAAACAAAAGAGCTATAAGATCGCAATTAGCGTGATTTAACGGCCATTTAATTAGTGTGATTAATGCGATATTATCAAGCCCATATTTTTATGGCTACCCTATTTCTTTTTTGTTTATATTTTAAGACAACAATATCTTCTTACAATTTCAACCGAATAGCGTCGCGTATTGTTTTATATATTCAAGCTTATGTCGTTGTCATGAGTCGGGATACTTTCTCATTCGCTCCCGATCACTACTATACTAAGTACTCACTGAGTAGATACACTCTACTCACTCGCATCCCTGTGATGGTAATGCGTAAGAGGTGAGCACTTAATAAATATCAACAAGACCACTAGTGGTAGAGCGCTGCGCAGAAACATGCCCAGGTAGGGATGCACTTGCTATTCCTGTCGCTATTTAATGTTCCGGTCTGGATGGTAAGGTAGCAGTTAGACTTGCAAAATAGGTCTGATATCCCGAGTACTAGACAGGCGACTTTTTTTTTTTTGAATGACTATTGCGTTGCCAACCTCGCGGTTTTTACAACTTCACCGGGCTTTACCTAGACAGCGACGCACCTGTACCATCTTTGGTGTTTACAGGTCACGGTTGTCTCTTTGCATTAGGAAAGCCGTGTGGTTTTTCGCTAAACTCTCGCTTAAAAAATAGTAAGAAGCACACTTACGATAATATTACATAAAACTATACATCGCCCGAACAGAACACAACATTGACGAGCACTGACATATAAGCGTCAGGTAAGATACTAAACGAGACAATTCGTTTCCACTAGTGTAAAAAAACGTTAAATTAAGCTATTAGATCATTTCACTAGCAGGCGTCGGGGATGTTACATCCTTAAGTCGAAAATCTCGTATAAATAGTGTGCAAAAACACATTTTACTAATATTCCAATACTGGCGTTTAGTGACAGTCATTTTTTTAATGCGATTCTTATTAACACCAGCGAAATGATTTTATTTTGAAATGGCTAATATGTTGCTGATTTCGAGGTTTGTACAACTTCACCGGATTATAAGCGAAATGTAATGAGTGGGTTAGTACGAGTATGTAGTTTCAACATTATACTGGTACGACGTACATGCAAATACGGAGTGTCGCGAAAAGTAACGTTAATCACACTAATGGTCCACGAACGTTAATTATTATAGAGATTGGAGGGGCGACGACTGCTGCGAAATTAAGATGGATGATAAACATTAGGTTTTATTATGAAATTAGAATATTAGTTTAATGATACACTTCTCAGTATAAACATATATCACTTGCCGCTCGTGTCCCGATTTCAATTCCTTATAAAAAGTATTTAGAGAGATCGGAGGGCAAATTGAAGATGGAATTTCTGTTTATACTTTTCACATTTATACATGAAAAGATCGTTGTAATTTGCTGGCAACCTTTCGCATAAGTAAACTCAGTGTCAGAAAAATGCTACAATTAAACAGGGAGCAAGTCACTCATCAATTACAGTGAAATAGGCTAAGAAGATTAGGTGTAACAGTGTTATTACTATTTTACAAATCTTAAGTGCCTCTTGTAGGTTTACGTGAAATAAAGATTTATTATTATTATTATAAGTGACATAATCTATCCTAATAATCCAGAAAATTTCAAATAATGTCCGATCTAAATCAGGCAAACAACAAGCGGGGACACGCGTCTCGGGTATTTTTTTATTAAGCAAGAATACATCGTGCAATATCTAGAAGGAAACAATTTACACGTAAATATATATTGTTAGAGGTTTAAAAGAGTGGTGGCAGCAAATAAAGTTGTTAGCTCTAGATCGGTAGTCGGGTCACGGCAACACACGGGATCAAGTGCAATGCGGACCCCGCTCTACACGATATTGTTAATTTCAACATGTCTTGAGACCAGTGTAATATGTATGTTACATATAATTCAAATTTTCTACAAGGGTTTCAGCAAACACTTGGATAGATGAGAAACTTGAAATCTTGATATAATACCTAAAAAAACAAAATATAAATGACCGGATTATTTTATTCCAAAAGCCTAAGAAGATTTTTAACCAAAACACAAAGTTTATTTTTTTAATATATGTACAAAATGTAGCACTTTATCCAAAATTAAATTAAACTTTGATTATTTTCTCTGGCATTAAAAACAGTCCTACAAGTCTCGTCTTGACTAAAAAAATAAACGCCTACCATTTTGTTAAGATATAAAAGGTTAAAAATGCTTGAAACAATTCTTTTTTGTATCACATTGTGACCATAAATTTAAAAAAAGCAAGTGTTATACGAATTTTTATAGGTTAAAATTAAACGAGGTATAGGATGAAGTAGTCTATAAAATAAAACTGTTAAAAAATATTAATTTAGAGCACAAATTAAAGATCTACAAGTTAGAAATCGGTACAACACATGTTTTAAAAATTTTCAGTTCATATTAATCTGCAGATTGATCTTCAGATAATCCAAAGCCATGCTCTCATGTGTATCAGTAACATCTCAAAAGAAAACCGAGTCGAAGTAATAAGAAAGGTAAGAGTGCCCCATTGAATGATAACTCGGGCCTTTGTCTCCTGCGTCCGTCTTGACGAATCGAATTAAAAGGCTTATTGTGTCTACGTGACAGCTCTTCAACCCCTCGGCCTTTAAGACGCGTTTTTGTTTCAAGCAAACTAAAATATTACGGACCATTCACTAGAGCCCCTACCGAGGGAGAGATTTGCTACTTGAATTTGTACTCAATTTTTAACAGGGACTGTTAATTAAGAGAGTTGCTCTTTATTGGCGAGAGAAGTCTTAATGCGTTAATTGTCGAAATGCAATCTTGGAACGAAGCTTTTTAATCATTTGAATCCTTCATATTTTAATTTAAAACGAATTTCAGCATGACGCGTTTCGGGAGGAAATTAATTTTTGTTTTTATTAAATGTCACACCAGATTAATGCTTAAACATTTTTAATGACTTTGTATTTATTTGATTTTTACCTAGAAAACAATTATTAACTGTAAAAAAAAGAATTAATGAATGACAATGTATTTTGAGTTTTTTTTTAATTTGTGTAATGTTGAAGGAAATCCTTAACTAATGTGCATTTTTTTTAAATTCTTCAGTTTAGAATAAATAACGCTGAGTTGCTGAGCCCGAAGATCTTTCGGGCTCAGCAACTCAGCGTTATTTATTTGTTCTGAACATGTTTTTTATTTATCCGTGACGTTGGTGCTAAATGTAAACTTAGTGATGGAAAAACGAAAAGGCAAGTTTCCTGCTGTCTGTGAAATTAACGATTTTTTTTAAATATTCGTCCAATACCTGCAGAAACTTTTCAAAACTTCATAAATACGTATAAAACAGATGAGACTCACTTTTTAAAAAAGGTACGGAGTTGGTAGTGTATGATGTATGATGTAAATATACTCTTACGTATAGACCAGGGGTGGGCCGGATCCGGCCGGCCGGCTTGAGAGGTTTTAATCCGGCCCGCCGAGGGTCTTTTTAGAAAAAGTATGAACCTCCTTAAAAAATTAATGGTCGAAATGTTAAAAGACTATTGAAATTTGAACAATTAAGATACTGAATCGATTCTTCAAACATATAGGTACATTGCGTATTTCATATGAGAAGACTTCATAAATAGATTTTATTTTAATAAAGGATTTTGAAATAATAAAAAAATGCCTTATTTTATATTTATACAACGTTTTATAATCGTAATATTTACTGCTATTTTAGGTGTCTTAATAAACTGGCCCGCATAAAGATTAATCATAATTTACTGGCCCGCCACTAGATTTTTTTTAATTTACCGGCCCGCGGTCAAAAGAATTTGCCCACCCCTGGGTTAGAGGTATGTAAATGATTATTAGCGGTTGTTCTTTTTAGTTGATTCAACTAATCTTTTTTGTGACAAAGAACGCCTATTTCCCTTGGTCATTGCATCACGCGTGAAGAAATATATCAATTTTGCTTCGGTATACTTCTGTCACTTATTTTCAGAGTAAAGATTAGTTAAAAAATATATATCATAGCCAGGGACAGGACAAAGTATGCAGGCTTCAATAATTCTCGGTACAAATAAACAAAATGTAACATGAAACCGCCTAAAGACCACTAAATAATTTTTAAATTTTCTGTCTAGGTATGTGCTATCTAGGTAGTGAATCTGTTGCTGACATCATCTACAACTGTTTGCTTAATTAACGCGTCTGTATCTGTTTAATTAGAATTTGTCACTTCAATTATTTTTATTTTGTACTTATTATGTCAAGTAGAAATATATTTAAAGTAGACAGGAGTTCAACAAGCAAAGTTTGGATTGCACTTTAGATAATCAAAGGATATAATTTTATAAATACAACGTAGTCTATGAATATCGAAGTATCGATAACCGATGACAAATTCCACACGTCATTACCACTAATAGTGCTTGGACGTTTCCTTAGATCTATTTCAGTTCAGCGGGCGTATTGCACTTCAGAAATTACTTTAGTTTGACCCGAGAGATAAGTGATAACAACTTGAAATGGGGTTTAGTAGTTTGGCAATGGAATAGGCTGACTATTTTTAATTTCCCTAGAACCTAAGAATACAAAAAAAAGTCATCTCAGGAGGAGTCTAGTTTCGTATCGCTAAGAGACAACATCAAAGATAAGTGTTAATTTCTGACAACTAAACAAACCGTTTGTCAATTTTAATACAGAGATTTAAAAAAAACATTATTTTCGGTCCGGAAAACTTATTTTTCGTAATTTTACTGCGCTACACCAAACACACACATTGTTTGAAATTCTTTAATTTGGTGACGATAAACTGGTCTTAGGTTTATAAATCCTCTGTTCGTTTGTCTTCCTAATTTGTTATTTATTCTAGACGCCATAACGTCAATGTCAGCCATTGCGATGTTTTGTCTTTGATGGGAGTTTGGTTACGTGGCTTAATATAACAAAATAAAATAAATGTTTGAGTGACGTTTGCCTTTTTACCACCAGGAGAGCCGCTTACTTGATAATGACAAAAAGTAGTTGACGTGTTCAAATAATATGTTAACGCTAAACACAGTTTAAAGTTGGTATTACTTATCTAAACTTTTAAACTAAAACGCTTTTTTCGAAAATTTAATCACTCCCTGAACTTAAGAATTCAGTGAAACAAGCTCTAGTAGTAGTGAATATACATAGATATGGTTGTCGGAAGCTTAATGTCGATAGGTTATGTCAAGGTCGACACCAAATTATCGATAATGTATTCAGCACATCATTATTGCTATTAGAACTTGGACTTTCCTGTAGATCCATTTAAGTTCTGATTCCGTGTTGCGTTTCAGAAACTACTTTAGATAAGTGATAACAACTTGGAATAGAGTTTAGCGGTTTGGATATTGATAAGATATTTTGCCTTCACTTTATATATTACTAGCGGCCCGCCCCGGCTTAGCACGGTTATGAAATATACATATAAACCTTCTTTTTCAATCATTTTGTCTATTAAAAAAAACCGCATCAAAATCCGTTGCGTAGTTTTAAAGATTTAAGAATACATAGGGACATAGGGACAGAGGAAGCGACTTTGTTTTTATACTATGTAGTGATTGCAAAGCATACTCCCGTTTTTTAGAAATACATGTCATCTATAAATATCAGAATTTTAAGGTGTGCTTCTTACGCAAACAAGTTTACTCTCTAAACCGGAACATGACAAGGGCAAACACATAGTGGCTGTAGGGATTTTAGTTTAGTATAATTCCACCTTCGACCCTTTCTTTACTTTCCATCAGGTGAGGTAAAGGTCATCATGCTAAGCTACTAGTAACAACAATAAAGAAAGAGAAAGACCTGCTGCAATCACCGTTGACCAAGAGTCACCCTGAGTGGCAGTACTATCTTTTATGCTACCTTTACTTCAGTGTTCGCAATTATCATGTTACGGATAGCTGGTAAAATTTCACAAGAGGTTCACCATTTTAGGATTTAGTTTGATAACGCACCTATAGTTTCTGTGGTGGCTACGACCGCAGTTCTCTTAACATCACATCATTTGTCTCATTTGGGGTTATTTTACCACTGGTGGTTGTGTACTGTGCTTCCACTTGCCCCAGGTAGGGATCCACCCCTTACACATTCCTGCCGCCACAATGACTATGTCATGTGCCGATCCGGAGGATAGGGGGGGCGGTAGACTTACACAATAGGTATCCTGGCCGCGAGACAACGCACTTATAATGTGTATGGTGTGTATAGATCAAGTTTATATCTTACCATCAGGAGACCCGTGTGCTTTTTCGCTGAACTATAATATAAAATCAAAGTAAAAAAATATCCGTTGTATTAATATGAATTAAATAAATTGCATGAATGTCGCCTCTGGTCTAGCGGTTCAGTTGTTGGACTTGACTGCACGAGGTCCTGGGTTCGATTCCCGGGTCAACAAACAGGGAATTGCGATTTTCCCAGTTTTGTAATAAAAAAACGTTGCTCGGGATTGGATATTTTATGTGTACTTTGTCGGGTTTTAGAAGTTTTACTGATCTCACATTTTACTCAACCACGTTTTTTTACTTTCCTACAAAGTATTAATGACAACTTTGCAGACACGTATGTGAACCACTGATTGGGAACCACTGCTTATATCATATTGACATAAAAGTACTCCCATCTGCCGTTAGATGGTGTTGTTTCATAGTTTTCTCTTAGTGAGATCTTGTCCCCATTGTTGAAGATTTTTCTTCTTCCCACAGTGAGAAAATCTGTAACAATATAATGAATCATTTAGTGTCAAGGTTCTGATGGTTTTATAATTACTTTTTTAAACACTATTATATTATCGTTTCTCTTTTGTTAATTTGTAAAAAAAATGCTAGTTTTACCTGTTTACGATTAGCGTGCAAACGTGTGATACGAAGTAGAAAATGTCCACGGGCATATTATGTTAATTTAATACAAAAAATATCTTTTGGCTAAGTAATCTAAGCGAATATTTTGCTCATTCAGTATTACCACTACGGATGGTAGATCCACTAACACTGTCTCCAAGCCAAGTCAAACCTTGAAAACCTCAATCATCTTTCATTGCCTACGACTTTTAGTGAGAACCACTTGAGGGAACCAAATAAAAATTGACTGATGTTTGATTTCGGGCCTGTAATAATTTATGTCAAACTTCATCAAAATCCGATTAGCGGTATAACCATGGATGCTTAACAGACAATAAGATTTTCTTTAAGCACAGGTAAAGAATATAGGCCAACATTTAAATGGTAAGAAATACCAAGAGTCTCCGAAACCGGCGTGTTTGTATGAAAAGGGTAATGAATGTGAAGGAAGCAAGACAGGTTTGTCAGGAT
>DVZK01001029.1:0-10303 GCA_018236665.1 Calephelis perditalis
AATGGCCCTGCGTACTTTCAGGTAGGCAAGTAATTATAGGCATATTTGTTTATAAATTATATTTGATAAAAATATGTCTCATCTGGTTATCAGATTGATGAAGGTCGATCTCCCACGGTCTCCTCTACTATAATTATTGCGTATTGATATTTTTATCTGAATTTGAAAAGGGGTGAAACATTTTGATTTATTTATTTTTCATTAATTCTTGGATTGCCACGGCTGGTCAATGGGCTAGCGTATATACCTACACGCCTCAGTCCACCAACCAACTGCGAAGCTCGGATTCGATTCCCGACGAGAAAGGCATTTGTGTAATGAATACTTAAATATCTTCATTTCCAGGTCTGGGTTTTCATTAAATTTATTGTGATATCTAGGGGTTTAACTATTTATATTATGTATTATAATCATTAGCACCCACAACATGAGCATATAATTTGCTTATTTTGGGGCTAGCTATTAGTCTGAGGGGGTTAATTAAATTTAACTAGTTCTAGTAAGTATGATAAGGTTATAGTCCGGCTATCATCTTTAGGCAACGTGTATTTACCACCACCACCTTTACCCAGTCAACGCTAAGTGGACGCCGCGGCCAGTGTAGAGTAACAATCTTACGGATTCGTAGATTGTCGGTATGATGGCGCTGACTCATATATCGTCCCGGGAGCGCATGCAACAGTACTTGGTACTCGTCACAGGATCCAGAAATAGCCGGTGGTATCCCAATAAAACTAAAAGCTTATGTACACAGCGGGACGTGGTACTTCGCTGCGGCTTCTCCTGTTATTTTAAATTTAATATAATCTTGATTTTAACAACCAATCCTATTCTTATTGTTCCTGAATCTAAACTTACGGACAAAAGTACTCACTTTCATTGAGTTTCTTTTCAACCGACGAAAAAAGAAGGAGGTTCTCAATTCGACCAGTATGTGTTTTTTGTATGTATGTTACTCGATTATTCCGGTGTTTGTGGACGGATTTTCAAATATTTTTTTTTAACTGAAATCCTATACTCCCGCGGTGGTCCCATTATTATTTGGTCCAGGTCTATATTAGCATTCATGAGAAAACCACATGTGTTCCAAATTTCAAGTCGGTTTTTTGCAGTTTTACTGCGTTTAAATTACATATTTAAGATTATATCTCGGCCAACCGGTTTCGCTATTTAAGCATCATCAGGTTTTGTATGGCTGGAATTTTGTCTGTTAACAGATTCAGATATAATTTTCAGATTCAATTCTATTTTATATTCACATTAAATTAAAATCCTTGTGCATTTAAAAATAATGAATACCTACGCTTAGTTAAAGCAAAATCGATCAAGGCCTTATATATTTCATAATAGTCGAGAAAAATTTTAACTAAATTATTTACATTGACTCTAAAATGGTTTAAAATATACCACCATGTTAAAGAGGAGCTACATCTATCAACTCAGTACTAACACAAATAACGTAACAGTAAACGCTGTTCAAATTCGCTTACACAGAACGCATTCACTGCAATAAGAATAAATTTGAAACTTCCCTCGGGCAGACTTCATGTTTCACTTTAAACCTATTGGAAAATACAATATCCCGCCATAAGCTATCGTTTGTTCTAGACTTATAAATTCCGGAAGGTAGGCTTCGTAGACCGCGGAGTGCAGTCAACAGCAAAAGTTATGAGAGGAACATTTTGCTAGTAAATTTTAGAACTTTATTGAATTTGATATTGAATTTTTGCAATTTTACAGCATAATATTTTCAGAATCGAATGTATGAAACAAATATAGTAGGTATACTTATTAAAAAATGTGATATAATATTACTAAAATAATATTTTACCTTGTGTACGTGGTAAAACAAAATGTAAAGTGTTAAAAGGCTAGTTTGGAATGAGTTTATAGAAACTGGTGGTAATTCTGCTGTTTACAAACTAAAATTATTTTAGATGTATGCTATCTTTTTCAAATGAAACAAAAGTAAAAGACACAGAACATTTTATACATGTTAGATTAATCCAAACATGTCAAGTTATGACTTGTGATGCTTTTAATAAACATTTTCCGAGTGATGGATTAAATTTCAGTAGAAACCTCGAGTACAGAGACATTAAACGTGTTTTGTCTCTTTCTGTTACCTTCGTTGAAAGAAGATAGCAATAACTTAAAATTAGTTTAGTGAGCGATCATCAAAATTGCCACCTTTTATTTCTATCCTTAAAGTATATTCAATTATTTTAAATTACCTCCGGCAGTGGCTTGACTTTATCATCAATGTGGAATCCTCCAATATGCTTATAGTTTTCAGGGACTCTCGTAGGAACACCCAAGGACACGTGTGAATTTCCCACTATCAAGGAAGCATTATACTTTAATTCTTCGATAGGCGGAACTGCCCTTCCTCTTTTAATAATGGCTGAAGTGATATATTTGTTGTAGTTAGTTTCATCAATCCCATCCATTACGCTAAAATTACAATGTTTGAATGTATTTGGTAGTCATACAGAGTATGGTTTCAGAGATGATGGACGGAATCGAGCCCTTTAAAATCCAAGCTTACATACGTCGCAGTAAAGTATTTAAAAATTGCAGTGATAAAATTGTGATAGCAGTTATATAAAAAGTCTCGCAACTTATTGTCACCCTTGCGCCCGTAACAGCTGTAGCAGGTAGGTAGTACTGTGATTCAATTTTCTTTAATTTATTTCCTGGTGTAAGATAGGCATTAATCTTAAAGGAAAACACATGTGATACACAATGATATTTGACTTAGGATTTTTTTTTATTTTAGTATTTGTGGTTATAATGGCAACGAGAAATCATCATGTGTGAAAATTTCAGCTTTCTAGCTATCCCGGTTTATGAGATACAGCCTGGAGATAAACAGACAGACAGGCAGAGTTATTACCCTTTGGTTACGGAACCCCAAAAAGACCTGTGCGGCTGTAAAAGTAAAAATAAAAAAGGCACAAAACACATTTTAAGCATTTTTATTATTTTTGTCTGGCTGTCGTTCCCGGACGTGATGCGCGCCATTGCTATTGTACAATTAATTATTATTCAATTTTAATTTAGGAAACGTTCAGAAAAAAATTACGACACTCATTTTTACCGTACATACTAATGAGCTGTCAGGCGAAAGGAAGTTCACCTGGTCGGCCGAATGTTTGCAGAATGCAATCAATACAAATCATAAAGGCAGACAGATTTAGTGAGGATTAAAATGATACGTTAAATGTCGCAGCCGTAAAATTCAATAACTTCTAAAAATAATATCAGTCATAACCAACAATATTAATACTTACAAATAGTTCAAAGCCATTCCAAATATTTGATTTCCCAATTCTGTGACACGTTGCTTGAACGAAAATGGTGGAACATTGCTAGATTGTATGTCTGCAGTATACGAGGGATTTGGATATTCGTCTATAAGTCCCAAAATAATCCAGTGCGGTTCAATTGAAGAGAACCAAATATACGGACATTCAAAAACAGCAGAAAAGCTGAAACAATAAAAATATTTTTTTGTCTTAAGATAAATACTGGTTGGATGGATTTTTTCCATCCTGGAAATATATGATGACATATCTAAAGCTAAACGTAATGCGAAACTACATTTCCCAGATATTCCGCTTCTTCTGGTTTACATTTTTTACCAACTATCACAAGTCTAGTTGAATAAAATCATTTCAGAAAAAATAACAGTGGTAAAACCATAGAGATTTTGGTATATTTATAAATCCGGTTGAGTCGCTGCAAAACTTAACAACCTAGATAGACGTCACGGTCTAAGTTACGTTACCTTGGCTTACCGTCACTGCGACATCTATTACTATGTGGTAGAACTGGTAGAGTTTCACATCGACTCGTTTGGGGTTGATACCACCGCTTTACCTATTTCTGTCGCCATAACGTCAGTGCCGTTCTCAGTCTCTCTTTCGTCAGTAACCTTTTGCACGAAGCCTAACATCCCGGCGTCATGTTGGCAACGCACCATTACTACCTTTAGTGTTTCTAGAGGGCGTGAATTTCTTACCATCAGGAAATTCGTCAGCTTCTTTGCCTTCCAATATCAAAAAATAAACCTTTGGTATTTGTAGACGACGCGACCTGAATATGGTAATTAATAATCCGTCTTCTTTTCCGTATTAGAACATTTAAAACTCATTTAACAAGTAACAATCTATGCACTACTAATTACCTTGAATATACACCGCTAAACAACCATTCAGCAATAACTAAATCAAACTTTTGGTTTTCATCATGTAAAAGTTCTTGCGTGTTCGGGTGTGCAAGTATCGTTGACGCGACCTCAACCATTACATTAATTAGTTTGATTGTTTCCATAATACCCTGTTCATTTTGTATCACACTTCTTAAATCAAATAATTCTTCTGCAAGAAAATCGTCAAGTTTATCGTGATTCGATGGATCTACATTCTGTGTGTTTTTCTATAAACTTATCACAAATTCTTATAATAAAACTGTAGAAAGTTAATTCTGTACAATGATGATATTTTAAAAACATGGGCAGCAGACAAATTTAAAGAATTTTTATAATTTTTTGTTTGTCTATCTGTCTGTATCCCGATCGTACTTCACGTCGAAACTGCTGACATTATATTCCGTGGAAGGTTATACCATGAAATATAAACAGGTACAAAAGGCAATCTCCATATAAAGTACACTCGAACAACGCACTCATAGACACTTCTCACGGACACAATATTTTGAATCAAGCTAGACTACCGCATGCGCAAGCGTCATCCGCTTGAGATACGCTTAGGTGAGCTTTTTAAGAACAGTACAATAAATACACAAGATATATATTTTCACGCTAAGTGCTTTCCGTGGTAGGCAGAGTATTTTAAGAGGGCCAATTGTCACGATTCCTCCAAATCTGTCCTGTTTACTCGATATTAAATAGTAGCTTTTCACCCGCGGCTTCGCCCGCGTGCAATTCCCAAGGGAGCATTTAATCGGGATAAAAAGTATTATATCACCCAAGTCAGCTCATACCCTGTCTTTGTATCAAATTTCATCAAAATCCGTTCAGCAGTCACTAAACAATAATAGCAAACATATATCCAAACATCCAAACAAAGAAACTTTCACATTTATAATGTTAGTGTGATTACTTTCTTTCAAACACGCCGGTTTCAGAGACACCAAATACGACACTAACGCTGGACCGAATTAAACCAGAGCCCTGATTGTAGTGCCCAAATGTAGTTTTCACTTACCTTCTAGTTTACGTTTTTAACACAAATTTATATGAGGTTTTGAAAAGCGCCTCTAGCACTATACTAGAGCAAACATTATTTGCTAGTGTTTTGGCAAAAACGCTAAACTCGTTGTAAACGTGACAATTTTGTTGACGTATTACGGCTATTTTGCGAGTGTTTTGGCCTTTTTACGTAGAAACTGGCGTTTATGATGTTCGACTCGTTCTTGCATGGCACTGCGCCAGTGGTGTTATTCTCGTCTCTTGTAACTAATAAGCTGCAACGTAGCGACACAGATGACGCTACTACACAAGGAAAAGCTTATACAAAATCACTTAAATACTGCACATAAACTTATAGGCTTTGCATCCATAACTCAGTTTCATATTAGTCTGCAATATGTCTTTACAATTAACAATGAAAGGGTATTAGGTATATTAATATAATAGCAAGTCGTATTACTTATTAGGGAGGTACAGATCGTTTTTTTATACATTTTTTGTAAAACTACATTACCTTTCACTGTAAGAACTTTAACAAAAACGAAAATATATCACATATTCGGGTTATTTTAGAAAGTGTGGAATTAAGCAGTAATTTAGTGTGAAAACGTGACAATTAGATGTCGCTGACGTCGCATTAGCTTGTTGAACAACAGAGCCAACGCCGCCGTTTCATAAAACATTAGAAAAGTGTCAAATCATGGCGTCCATTACTACGAAGGCAGGGCTTTAAACCTTTTAATTCCAAGACCACTATTTCTTAAAATAGAAACATTGAACATAACCAAACCACACAACAAACTTAACCCCTTAATTATCTTGGTCCCAGATAGTTGGATTCGTTAAGTAGTTTGTGTCAATATTGGCATTTCATGACAATGAATTGGTCTCCGAGTGTAAAATTTTCAGTTTATCTGCTTGAATAAAAATGCAAGATCAAGAACAAACTGAAACTGGATACAAGACGAGGTATCATACCGAAGATCGATGGCCTCAGACCACACCTACTTATTTTTAATGTGTCCAAAAAAATCCAATAAAGACACTTTAACATCCCAAAGTACAACTTCACATCTCATATACAAGTTACAGTCATTTTAAACAACGTTAATTAGTTATTATAGATTTAAATTTAAAGCTTTCATTTATTTTAAGTAATTTGAAACAAAATTATTTATTACATGATAATCTCCTGATTTTGCTGCGAATTCTCTTTACCTAATGAGAATTTAATGAAACTTGTTAGTCTATAGTCTTTGAGAACACAACATCGCCAATAACAATATCACAGAATGAATAATACTAGTACTAATGTACAGAACAGACATTAATATACAAAACACAAGCAAACTTGAATTTAAAAATGTACAGCAATAACATATTGTGCTAAACATATCTACCCGATTTATTTAAAAGCTTACACCTAACAATCAAAATTGAAACTTAGGACGTTAGTTCAAAACTTAAATAACGCTAACAGTAGCTGAAAAATATTACATTAAGATGTTATGAGGTTAACATATATTATGATGAGGTTTTTAACACCAGATGAAAAATCTAGGGCGTCGTCTGTTTTGGCATCATGGATGGACCGATTTCGATGCGAATTTTTGTATTTGAACGCTGATGTGATTGATAAATATGGTTCATACATTACACATAGGTGTAGTGAGAGGTTACTGAATTTTTTTAATTTTAGCTTTATAATTACTATATATTTTTGACATGAAGCTCTATAAGAGGTAGGTAAAATATACGTCAACTACGGGGTGAAACCCTATTCCATAAACTTCATTGATAAAATGTGTAAATGTTTACAACCTCTTTTCGTGTTGTTACAAACGCCGCATGTTTGGTCTCTAGTGTTCGGGCAACTTACCGCTGATACTAATCATGAGAAAACATTAAAACGCAACTCTTCAGAAAAGAACACGGTAACAAACAGATATGTACTACTGATAAGGCAAACAAAATTGTTTTCGTTAATTTTAGAACTTCCGTAGTTATTCGTAAGTTTCGAGGAAAAATCTTATTCCGATAAGTAAAAATTGTAAGATTTTGTCGTGTTGATTTTGAAAGGTGAAAAAGTTATCCGTAATTTTTTTAACACACATTGAACACTTGTTTTACTAAACACTGTATTTATACATTGGTCCGAGTCATCTGTGTAGCATTTACCTTCTACTTCTATGCCTGTCAGCTCACAAGAGACAAGCATAGGATAAATGAGTCAATATCAATGTAAAAATTGTAAGATTTTGTCGTGTTGATTATGACAGATGTAAAAGTCTAGTAACACACATTGAACACTTGTTTTACTAAACGCTATAAAATTGGGTTCTCATTCAATAATATGCTTAATGTCACCCATGTGTAGCAACCATGGCAGTCAATTTTAGACAGTGTGTAGTTATACAAGTGTTTATTTTTTTAAGGAAAGGCGGGCATCGGCATCTTTCACATCGAAACGAAAGAAAATTAAATCTAAATTTTTAATTTTCTCTTTGACGCTCCTTGAGGTCGTGTTTTCTATGTCGCAGGAAACTTGCGAAACCGATCCTCTAGTTAGTAAATAAAAAACCCTGAAGAAATCACAAAAAATGATCTAACACTGAAATAAGCACTATATGAATAATCCGGGCGAGTCGCTGCGAAACTCTACTACCTAGTAGTATGTCACGTTGTTAGTGACGGTAAGCCTATGCTCGCCTTTTAAGAGGTGCCTGGCAGGAATGCAGGTGGTCCTTACTGCAAAGGACCCCGGACCAACAGTCAACACGTGGAAATATTTACATTTACCTAGAATGCCTCATTACATCGAAGATTCAAGTCATGAAATGAATGAAATTATCATGATAACAAACATCACATTGTATGATTAATCTATTTTAATTGCAAATGGTATCTTTATCGCGTTATAAGTGTATGAATTGCAAGAACAGACGGCGCTTTTAGTAAAATTACCCCATACATATTCAAGAAAGCGAAAAAACTTAATAACACACTTTCTGACGAAGCTAATTGAAAACTACTTTTGCATTATTTTTACACTTGAGTGACACATTATGTTAATGTAAGGTGTTATTAGTAATATTTATTAAGTAACAAATAAATATTAATAACCGACTTGAAAAAATTTAGTTCTGCATGCTGCTGAATGTTTTTGTTTGTTTGCAACAATTCTACCAACTGTAAATTAAGTAAATAAGTATCTTCATGCCCATATTCCCGAAGAGGTAAGCAGAGGCAGATCCAGGGCACCCACGACTAGCCAAAGACTCTTAGTCCCACAATGTGATAGGCAAGCCTATCGCCAACCGGGCACACATCCAATCCCGAGCAACTTTTTTTTATTAGAAAATTGGAAAAACCAAATTTTCTTTTTGTTGACCGACCCGGGATTCGAACCCGGGACCTCACACTGTCAAGTCCAACAGCTGAACCGCTAGACTATAGAGGCGATTCCCATTTTGAACCAAATTTCCCACCACACTCCATTTAGCTGATGCAATACGACGGTTTAATTCTTGATTGCATTTGCCCTACATAGATTTACAGCAGTCACTTTAACTGAAAATGAACTTTATGGAATTTATTTCCTACAGTTTTCAAAACTCTTTTCCTTTGAATATTCCCTTCTACTGTTGAAAGAAAATCGTGATTGAAGCTTTTATATTTTTTGTCATTTTAATTGAAGCGACGTAGGAATAATTATATACTTCCTTATTAGTTACACGGAAAATATTTAAAGATTCAAACAGGAATAAATGGATGTAAAACTTATTCCACGTCCACGCAGGTACTGCAGACCATTTTTATTTTTATTTTTTTACACAAACTGAATCTCACCCCAAAGTAAGCAAATTATGTGGTTGTGTTATGGGTGTTAGTCAACGATTATAATACATATTAATACTTAAATAGATACCAGAACATATTTAATAAACACCCAGGGAAGGAAACACAGACATCTAAATGTTCATCACACAAATACCTGCCTCCATCGGGAATCGAACCCGAGTCGAGTCGGTGTAGTTAGGCGTGTATCCTAGCCACTCGACCAACGAGGCGGTAAATTGAGTGATAGAATTTCGCTATAACACGGACAGATGCGCGGTAGCACTGCCTGTCCTATACTGTCGCAATGTGGAAGGGTATCCAATACTTAAAAAGCTGGATAATTTCAGCCTAAGCCATGTAATGTATCTCTCTTCAAATGGAAAGGAGCTGGTGATGTAAGAAACGGGAAACCCTTTGTTAATAGTCCTTTGTGTTAGAAACATAATCGTGTCCCCACTTTCACTTTTATTATAAGTGAAAGGACAGTTCCATGTATAATGGCTGAGTCAAAAGTTTACATACATTGTGTCGAAAAATGTAACGGTTCAATACATGTGATAAATTTGACTATAATATTATGTAATTTATAGTCAATTCACGAATTAGGAATGACTTGAAATGTTAAATGTTGAATGGAAATGTTAAAGTTGATTAAATGAAAATTTAAAAAAATTTCATTTATTTTTGTGGTCTAAAAATAAAAATACAACTGTTAAATTGAACCATGTTCTGCAATATACAGCCAATCCACGAATTATGACTTCAGATTATAGAATGGAAATTATATAAATTAGCGCAGTTAATTAAAGAATATGTACTTTAACATTTGGGGTTTATAAATAAAAATACATGAAATAAATTGGACCATATTATGCAGTATGGGATCAAATGTTGAATTTTTACGCCATATTTTAGAATGGAAATTATATAATTTAGGCCAGTTAATGAAAATAATGTTTAGTCTTTGGGGTTTAAAAATAAAAGTACATCCGATTAATTGGTCCATGTAATACAATATGGAACCAAACCACAATTTATGACTCAAGATTATAGAATGGTAGTAATATAAATTAGTGTAGTTAATTAAAAAAACTTTTGGGGTTAATCTTGAGGGTTAATACATAAAAATACATGTATTAAATTGGACCATATTATTATGCAATATGGGATCAATCGTCGAATTTTGTATCCAGATTATAGAATGGAAATTATATAAATTAGGGCAGTAAAATGTGGTTTTTCCAATTT
>DVZK01001030.1:0-10300 GCA_018236665.1 Calephelis perditalis
AAAGCGCACAACCAGGCAGTGGATGGGGAGATGAAAACCCTGTTAACGGGAATGACCTCATCGATTTAGTGGCTTCTTTAGTGAGTATACCTAATTAAATTTACCATTATTCCACTTTATCGACTTAAACCTTGAATTAATTTGGCCTGATTTTTTAAATATTGGAAGGCAGATTTCCCGATATTTCGATATTCACGCTGCCTAGTTGACCAAAGTTGGCAATAGTGCGTTGCCAAGCTGAGACCTCGAGCAAAAGTAAGTTTAACGGCTACTGTATCCTCCGAACCGTAATATGTTGACGTAAAGTACTGACCGAATGTCAACGGCATGCACTGACATTAATGGCGACAGGAATAGGTGAGGCGGTAGTACCAATCTGGGACCGACGCTGCGAAACTCGACCACCTTCAAGATAGCAGTCAGATGTCGCGATGCTGCTTAGCAGGAAGGCAGATGAGCTATATTGCAAAGGAGCCCGGAAAACACAGGGAAAACACGATTGTATCGGTCTTTTTCATTTTTTGTTACATTTCTTCGTAATTTCTAAACCAAATTCGGAGTTTACTTTCGCGATGGTCGCGACTTTCGCGAAGTCTGTTTCTAGAAATTTTACTGCAGTTAAATGATTTTAGTAATAATCCTATCACCGTTCCTATGGAAGTGGATGGTCTTTTGAAATTGCTAAATAATTTTCTTATTAAACTACTCGGAAATATTAGAGTTTGGGAGAAAACTGCATAGTAAAATTCCTTGGGGCCGTTCCTGTTTCTTAGCAGGCCAACTGCTTTAAGTAGTGGTTAACAATCTGAAAGTTACTTGGTTCTCAGCTTATTAGTATTTTTAGGTAGATATAATATCGTGCCTAAGTTGCCACATCGCCTTGCAGGTCTACTTTGACTCTCCTCTAGGTTATCTTTTTAACGCCTTTTTTTGACATACTCCAAAAAAGAGGTTCTTGGTTTTTTTGCGCGTTTGTTACGCGATAACTCGGCAAATGATGTAGATTTCCATTTGTGAAAAGGTAGGCCATGATTCTAATGGCTCCTAATTTTACTATGATCTGACTAATTTGCTATATCTACTTAATGAGGGATGTTAATTAAGTGGGATGTTGACAAAATTTGTTGTTCTAAATGATTAACTCTTTCGGAAAAAAATTACAATAGCGACCTGGTAATGAAATAATGTAATAATTCTTAAATTTTTTCAATCTCCCAAGCATCTCATTCCATCATTAACCTGAAAAAACTTACTCTTCTATGTTTCAGAAGGCTCTCGCGATGCCCAATGACGTCAACGCACGTAACAATTATCTTAGTTGCGAAACTTTAGTTACGGTAAGTTGGACATGCCCACTTGATTTTTTATTGATAAGACTGCGATCAAGCACACAGCTCCTGTTGACATTCTTGACCCATAGACATGGTTTTTTTTATATATTGGAACGCAAACAAGCAGACTAATTTTAATTTCCTGATAGTAAGAAATTTATGCCGCCTAGACACTAAAGATGGTAAGGGTGCGTTGCCAACCTGGGGCCGGGATGCGAGGCCTCGAGCAAAAGTAAGCTTACTGGCTACCTTGTCCTCCAAACCGGAACACGTCAGGACGTTATGGCGGCAGTACATAAAGCGGTGATACCGATCCGGTTGAGTCTCTGCGAAACTCTTGTTAGTGACTGTATACCTATGCTAGCCTTTTAAGAGCTGCCTGGCAGAAAAGCAGATGGTCTATTCTGCAAAGGAACACGGGGATATAAGTTTGTCGTTGTCCTGTGGTCGGAGCAGTTGTGCAAGTCAACTGGCTCTGCTACGCGCCCAACTAGAACTATTATTGAGACAGGAAAAAGTGGCCGCGGATACTCTGCATGAATAAGTTGCTGTATAGCACTATACCATCTGGGCATCTAGTTGGGAGTTGCCCCGGCAAAACCAGATTAAGTGATCAACATTTTCAAGTATGGATTCCTGGGTTTGGCTGTCTAATTAATTTAAGTATTTCAATGTATTAGTATCGTTGACTTGCACCCATGCCATAAGCATATCATTTGCTTACTTTGTGATTCCATTTATGTAATTTCCTCATTGATATTTAACGTATTTCATTACAATCGATTTAGTCGTTTTGACGTTAAAGCTGGTACATTAAAATGTCTCTATTCGGTTTCTGATTAAACTGGTTTGTAATTATAGAAATAAATTATCTTGTGCAGGTGGAAAGTTGGCCAGACAATTCTCATGGACAAAATAGAGCCAACCGAGAGCGGGATCTGTCTCGCCGGGCGTCCTTTTGTAAGTATATTTAATTTAAAATACTTTTTAATTTTTTTTAAGGACAGCGCACATTAGAACGGGGCGTATCAGCGGAATTTTACCAACTTTGGAAAGGAAACGGTATACGTGTTTGGGGTGACGATATACCAATGTTACCATTTATCTCTAAAACCACTGGGGTCCGATTTTAATACCGTTTTCAGTTCATGGAAATAAAAAAAAATTACTAAAACTCGATGGTTACAAGGTAATTAAAAAAGAGAAAATAATTTTAAAACCCCCGACTTTATTTATGTAACGAGAGGTAATTAACGTAGAAAAGCTTTATTAGTCGATTCGATTTGCGAGTCGCATATGAACACCAAGGTATTCGTTTTATAGCACTTCCCTACCTATGTTTGGTTCTTGAAGATGTAGATGTTGCAATAACATAGGTATTAAGTCTCTTTAAATTTGACAAGAAATACAAAAAAATCTGTCGGGCCTGTGTTCAAACAATAAAAAACTAAATCGTGTATTTTCATTTTCCTACTGAAAAAATAACGTTACCTACCCGAGATGTGTCCGGTTGGCGATAGGCTTGCCACCTATCTCATTGTGGTGGCTTGTCTGGCTAGTCGTAGTGCACCCCCTGGTAATTCCTCTGCCTACTTTGGCGATATGGGCGTGAAGGTACATTTAAATTCTTAAAATGTTTATGTAATTGGATGTTAACTAGAACTATACTCCTAAAACTCTTGTTTTAAGAGAAGTCCGTTAAATTATATTCAGAACCGGCAGAATGGGCAGGCAGTTCGCACTTTAAATTAAAGAAAGTATATGCGAATAAAAAGTAAATATTAAAGCATTTCGAATATACTATTTGCCTCCTTGCCTGGCAGCGTGTAAAAAAGTGAGTATAGGTCAACAAGACCATGGTAAAGAGTTTCGCAGCTACTTCGATGCGTAGGGATCCAACACCTTGTCTATTTCATTGCTAATTCCTGCTGCAACTAACTTGTTTGGTAACTGATGAATATTAAAGGTTCAAATTTTTGCCGCGCAGACTTGTCTGGGGAACTCTATCCTTTCTCGCTGTTATATCGCGTGTTATCTCTCTCATGTGAATATTAAAATATTAGAAAAAAAATCCTAGCTCGATGAGAAGCGGGTAATCGTACGGACGAAATTATTGACTAGATTAAATTCAGTAGGCAAGAATGTGATTTCACGTTTCCCAGGTGGCGTGGTGGGCGGGGCGAACGGCACAGCACTGCGGTGGAGCGGCACGCTGCCGGCCCGCCCGCTCGACCCCTCCGGCGGCTTCTCGCCCAAGCTGTTCCTGGGGGGCCTGCCTTGGGATATCTCCGAGGACGCCTTGCTTCAGGCGCTACGGCCCTTTCAGCCCATACGGTATGTCTATATTGATTCAGCATTAGCTAATATAAGTAACTATAGAACACGAGCGAACGAACGTCATCGTTGTTTAGGTTTTAGGATGTTTAAACTGCTGGATGGTTAGCGGAAACGCCATTTACATATTTGTAACTATATAATATTGTGATTAAGATGTTAACATTTGGGTAAATAGACTACTGCTATGCTGTAGAACAAACTTTTTGTTTTGTTTTTGCCTTCGGCAAATGTGCAAATTGAATTTTTAACATTTTAAGTTTGAATTAGCTTTATCTTTGATTTGTTTATTTTGTACCTCTTGATAAATTCTTAATTACGAAATTGTTGGCTAAACTTAAATATAGTTTGAATACATGTGTGCAGTGTGGAGTGGCCGGGTCGAGGCGGGGGCGGTGGCGGTGGCGGTGGCGGGGGTGTGGGGGGCGGGGGCAGCCCGCGCGGGTACGCGTACGTGACGCTGGAGAGCGAGCGGCGCGTGCGGGCGCTGCTGGCCGCCTCGCGCCGGGACGGGCCCGACTGGTACTACCGCGTCGCCTCGCGGACCATGCGGAACAAGGAGGCGAGTACACTTCACACATCTAATTAGGGGCCAAGTCAAAGGTCCGAAGCAATTTTGAACCAATTTAATACAAATTTTTAAAATTTTAGATTGTAATTCCATTTAAAATCTGCTTCAACTATTTCGAGATCCGTAGTAGTTGGCTGTGGGTAGTATGGAAAATAAGCTTGTAAATGTTTTCATTTTCGATTAAGTTCTTTTAGCCGCGCAATGTTTCGCTTGATGTCATGGTTTGTAGGTCTGCCAAAAAGAATGAGTGCAGTGAGAGACGTGGCATGTGTGTGTGCAGGTGCAAGTGATCCCGTGGGCGGTGGCGGAGTCGAACTGGGTGCGTGCGGGGTGCGGGTCGCGGTCGGTGCGGCTGGAGCCGAGCCGCACGGTGTTCGTCGGCGCGCTGCACGGCATGCTCTCCGCCACCGCGCTCGCCACCGTCATGGACGACCTCTTCTCCGGCGTCGTATACGCTGGTCTGTACGCACGCTTACATCGTCTTTATTATTAGAACTATGACGGGTGCACACCCGCATTGTTTGCGAATGAAGATTAGTGGACCTGAAAAAAATCTCAACTTGCGAATCCTGTCTCCTATAGCTGGTTGACGACACCCTTTAACTACATAATCTAATCAATATTAAGTGAAGAAATATTTGTCCTTTTTTTTTAATAAACGCTTTAAGATTAACAAATACATAAGTTATCTATTGCATCATAAAAAATGTAATCTCATTTAAACTATTCACTAATGTAGATTTGCAGATTTTGTTTCTTTACCGATTCTAATCAAAACTGATTGCAGGTATCGACACGGACAAAAACAAATATCCAATAGGATCTGGACGAGTGACGTTTAACAACTTGCGTTCGTACATACGCGCGATATCCGCCGCATACGTCGAGATCCGAACAGACAAATTTACAAAAAAGGTAATGTACAGAAATCTACCGCATTATTTACAAGACGTATTTCGATCCGATTTTACTTGCCAAGAAAATTCTCAAATTGAAAGATTTGTGATTTGGTTGCTCCTCTTGAGCAACCAAATTATCTATCTATCTATCTATAAACATATAAAATAAATTTTTCCTAATTTTGAGAAAATCAGTTGACATAATTTAAACGAGGCAAAGCACGAAATGTAACTGCAAAGCAACAGTCTATTCGATAAATGCACTTGTGTGGTTTCTTTTTTTCTGGGTCTAGTCAAAATGTATCTGATCTGGTATATATTTTAGAACTACTCCTTCGTGAGTTGCAAGTTTACAAACTTGCTACTTGGTAACTTTTAGGGAGGCTTCCATATTTCGTATTGTACTCGATTAAGCATTTTTGTGAATATGGTAATCCTCTATGGGTTATGACAACTTTATAAAATTGTTTTAGGTACAAGTGGACCCGTACCTTGAAGACTCGATGTGTTCGGTGTGCAACCTGCAGCAGGGGCCGTATTTTTGTCGGGAGCCAGTTTGCTTTAGGTCTGTATTTATTTTAGTTTCTATAATCTGCAAACATCTGTTTTGGCAGAAACAGTGGCTGTTTCTTGCCATCCATAAATGACCAGTTTTACAGTTTTTACTTGAAACATATCAAGCCGCGATGGAGACGTGTAATTCGTTCATAGGAAGAGCAGGGTTCTTTGTCTTAGCTATCTAGTATTACTCAAGTGTTGCTGTTTAATACCAAACTTTTTATTATAACCAGATTACTTTCATGAAAACTTTTTGGAACGTAGTTCCTTACAGTAGGCTTGGAGATAGGGATTTTCCTGCGCGACCGAACTGAAAAATGTGTGATAGTAAAAACCGTGGAATATAACCGTTGGAATAAAAAGTGGGCGTAATGTAACCGTTAAATGGGACGTGCGCAGGCGCGACAGTCGTATACACAAGCTAGTAGTGGACAAGACCTTTTTCTTTCTCCCTCACTCCACCCCGCTAATGCATAGTATATACTCATGGATTTTGTCGATTCTACATTAGCCGAACTTCGTCCTATCTGGTATCCCACGTCGCATTTATATTTTTAGACAATCCTGCTTAACTGTCCTTCCATATGAACCATTGCAAAACGTATCGTAGCTTGTAATCCTGTGGAATCAAAATGTATTGGTATTGTTGTAGATACTTCTGCCGTTCGTGCTGGGCCTGGCAGCACTCTACGGAGAACCACAAGCCGCTGATGCGCAACTCCAAGAGCGGGCCGTGCCACGTGCCGCACGCTCCCCACAACGGGGTGCACTCGAGACACTCTCCGCCCAGCGAGCACGGTAGTAGTGACAACGGCGGGTACAACATGTCCAATGACGGTACGTTGAATTACAATACTAATAACTGTGGCATTGCTGTGTAGCAACCTTGCTTACTGAAACACCGCCTTGCCTATTCCTGTAGTCATAATGAGATGTCCCGGTTAGGAGGATAGATTTCCCTGTAGGTCGGATCTACTTATCTGTAGATTTACAACCGCCCGGCCGCAGAACTAGGTAATAATACCAATCCGGGCGAATAAATATTCAAATAGCGTTTAAAAAATTTTTTCTCTTTAATTCTAATTTCTTAGGGACTGCCTACTGACTTTTTAACGAAGTCCAGTTTCGACATTTCTAAAAAATGACGTGGCATACAAATCCACTCAAATTCTGCAGGGGAAAATTCCGAATGTATGGGCAACTTCATCAGATCAGATGGATTCACTGTTCGGAATTTTTGCGAAACTGAATTTCCTAACAAAATAGCCGGATCTGGCTGGCCTTAAATATAGGAAAAATGTAAGCGTTAGGAAAATAAAATAACATCAAGAGGTACCTCACGTATTGCAACTAGTCTTGGCTAAACTGCGTAACATTTTGTGATTTCAAGCTATAAAATTGTTTGAGCGCAAAACGCAAGTAATGACAAATAAAACAAAGCAAGGCAAAAACTATTAAATAGTAATATGTTAGTAATATTCTAATGCTCCGGCCACACATAACGCGAAGATTTGCGTTGTCGAGACAAGTCTGGCCAAGAATTTGATCTATCGCGAATCATCTTCGCGAATACGAAAGCCCTTCGCGCCGCTGTCGGTAAAATGCGGCACATCAAAGGGTTTTGTCGCGACAAAGTTGGTGCGGTTGGCTACACTTCGCGCGCTTTAGTTGACTGGTTGACTGCAAGACGCCGAGTGGTTTACACGTGCGTGGTGTTCAATTTAAACTTTTTTCATTTCATGGAATGGAGTAATGACAAAATTTTGGAATTTATTCAAAACTACGAATCGGAACTCCATGTTTTCCGCAAAATGAATTATCGCGACGCTATAGATTATCGCGACATCGCGAAGCTTTTTATAGTGTGGCCTAGCACGTCGTCATGGATCGAACATGAAGTTTTATCGCGACAACGCGAACATGAATCTTCTCTATTAAGTGTGGCCGCACCATTAGCGATAGGCTTGATAGGCCTATCATATTGTGGGACTTAGTGTCTTCGGATAGTTGTGGGTGCCCTAGTTGTGCCTCTGCCCACCTCTGGAGAGATATGGGCGTGAAGATACGTTTTTTCTTTTATGATATTTTCACTAATACTTTTATGATAATGTGACATATTATATTGGGTTAAATTTGTAATGAATAAAGCCTGGTTTATTCATGGAACCATAATCCGTTAATATAACCAATTGTAGTTTGCTTAAAAGTAAAGAGGCGTTGCTCATAGTTATACAAAATGTTTAGAGTTAACAATCGAAAACGAACGATTGTAGTTTGATTTTGTACTTCGTTCAAAAACAACCATTCGTAAGCAAAACGATTCCATTTTTGAATTTAGGAATCGGGGCTTATTTAGAAATTCAAATTTTACTAGCAGTTTTCTTCATGATATTGTGATACACGTTCAACATTTTAGGGTTAATTTTCACTAATACTTACATTGACGATATCATGCTAAACTTTCAACATTGTAGAGTTTAACTTTGTTTGTCTGTTATTAATTAAGTTGTAGACTTTTGTTTGTACTAGTGATCGGCTGTTGGTCGAAAATCGACCATAACAATTTTTCTCTTTTTTATACTTATTTTTATATCTTGTTGATAAGAACGCTGTCTTCATTTCTCAAGACCATACTTTGTTTCCAAACTTTTCAGTGCGCCATCTGTGATCTTTTACCGTTATCATCAATATACTTGTTTGTGTGTGTCGAATGCACCATGCATATGTAATAGTGTGGGTAATGTTTTATTTATTGATTTAATGTATTTTATAAGAATTATTATTGAAAAATATTAGTCTTCTGCACTTCTCCTACACATAAACTATAAGTGTGACAAATTTTATGATCCTCCGTCGTGTCGGCGCAATTTTCGTAAAAAGGGGTCCAAAGTTTTGGTATCACGTATTAATATATACATTTAAGTAAATTGTAACTTGCAATGACTTATTTTAAAATGAGATTTTCACTAATTCTAATTTTGACAATATCGTGACATACTTCTAACATTGTGAAAATTAATAAAAAATAAAGTGTACCTAAAATTTCCAACGGTATATTTAGAAATGATTTTTTCAAAATATTTTGATATTTCTAATACTGTAGAGTTTATTTTATCGTGTTACTTCAGTTTTTGTTTTGTCTTTGATCATTATATGCCATATATCTTATTTATGCCCTTACTGTTGTCCGCGTTGGTGCTCGCGTGGTCCCACAGTTATATAATTTCGGGATAAAAACTACCTTATGTGTTAATCCAATTTTTCTTCTATATGTATACCTAATTTCATGAAAATCGTTCAGCAGTTTTTGCGTGAAGAAGTAATAAACAAACAAATATAAAAACTTTTGCTTTTATAATATTATTAGGATAAGGATTAGGTTTAAAGCAAATTTACGAAATTGTTTAATTTCCATTGACAAAGTAGGGAATTACATAAGTACATACAGTTGTTATATTTACAAGCTAGTAGATTCAAATAGACATAAAAATCTGTACGTTTAATTAAACTGTAGAAGAGTGAATTATTCTGTATATTGAAGATAGTTAAGAATTAGGTGCAGGCAACTACAAAAAGGCATCAGAACACATTTTTAGCATTTAAAGTTTTTTTGTCTACCGGTCTATCAGAAAACCGATTGTAACAAAATTTGCTTGGTAGGTATTTTTATATTCCGGAAGTTTTCGTGGGAGATGTGTAAAAATCAAAATCGAATTAATTTATTGGGTTTGCTGTCTGTACTTTACAAATTGTCCAGTATTTTATCAAGTCATAAGTTTTGTAATTTTGAAATTACAGACTTAATAACACTAAGTGACCAATGTAGAGAAACATACAGCACATAGGTCATCTTACATATACCTACGTATCTTCTCGCCAAGTCTCCCTGCAAGAAAACTAGAGAATATAGAGTGCCACATGAACGAAGTTCGCCAGGTCGGATAGGTTTTATCAAAGATCTTAAGGGTCCATGTATGCTAATATACGTCGGCAGTATAATGTTTTTTTTCATACAAAGCGATCATGGATCTTGGTGACAAAAATCCACAAGATTAACATTAATATGCTTTATAAGCCTAGAGTTTCCAAAACACGATTCATTTCACTTTGCTCGATAGAAAAAACTCAAAAAGTTAACCCTTTTCATTTCATAGTAATCATGGAACGGGGGAGTGCGGCGATTGGCTCTTCTGGCTGACTAAGTATGGGGCCTTAAATATTTTCGCAATTTATTAATTAACTAGTCCATTATGTCTACAGTTAGTTAAGTTTTCCTGTTTTGATAGTTATTTTTTATTTGCCCTTGGGTTAAAAGTAAAAAAAAATATCTTCACGCTTATATCCCAGGGGATAGGCAGAGGCACAACCAGGTCACCCACGACTAGCCGAAGACACTAAGTACTACAATGTGATAGGTGGCCTATCGCCAACCGAGCACATATCCAATCCCGAGCAACATTTTTGAAGTGAAACTTCTTTATCTGGGTTGGAAAAAATTTAGTGTAACATTTTTTCGTTACGCGTCACATCTTTTCGTTACGCGCCATCTTTGTTCTTATCCCTACGACGCGTGATTCGAAGTATACTTTCTCCAGCGGAGTAGGGAT
>DVZK01001031.1:0-10299 GCA_018236665.1 Calephelis perditalis
GCGCATCACGCATGCGCAATATGCTCGGCTCGGTTATTCATTACAAATGAAACTGGTTACAAAAATCACTTCTTTTCATTTGACTAGAAACCGGTGACATGATTACTTGCCGCGTAACTGGTTACTGTAACGAGTGACGTGAAATAGCTCTCACGTCTACAGTCGAGTACGTGTATAAGCCTATTAGTTTCTTTCTCAGGCTGTCGCGATTCCTGATTCGTCAAAGAGACATCATTATAGACTTACAATAGGTATTTGTAAACCACAGTTTATTGATTGTGACAATGCTTAAGTTTTGAGAGTATAATACGGAAATTACAGTGATTAATTTCAATGCAGATCACCGCGAAAATTATTTAGACAAAAATTTTTTAAAAGTTTTCACCCAGTTATTTTTGAAGTTCATAAATAAACAATAAGTAATAAAACGGTATTAAAATTATTTAAAATTGTTGATGTGAGTAAAACAATAGTTCTTATTACTTGGTAACTTTTGAATAAAATCTTATCGACATCAGTAAATTTTCAGTAAAAAATTTACTTAATTGAACTTGTACTTTTTAGCTTAAATTTTAAATACATCAAATGTATAATAAAACATATGATATACCCTAATATGCAACTAATAAGTTCAATTGTATGTATCGTTTAAGGAAAATGAATTTAAACAAATGGAATAACGATAACTGTATATCCATATTTTATCAATCCCCTTTCAACACTTTATACAAAACGATAACATTATAAATGTATATTGAAAATTAAAAAATAATAAAAATATAACCATTTTATCCGATAAAAACCAAGCCGTTAATATATATTGGAAAATCCTTATTTCACCTTATTATAATTACTTCCATGATTCACTTGTTACAACTGATAAAAAACGATAACATATATAAGTGTGTGTTTGAACATAGAAAATAATAAAAATATAGGCGTTTTATCCGATAACAATCAAGCCGTTAATATATATTGGAAAATCCTCATTTCAACTTATTATAATTACTTCCATGATTTGCTTGTTGTAACTGTTAAAAGGAAGATCCATAATTCCTCATTATTGCAAATACAATCACATTGATATAATCTCCGATTGAGTTATTGGAATCTAATGTGTTTTTGAAACAGCAGCTCCTTGTGAAAATTAATAAATACTTAAATTTTTGATGTTGCAAATATACTATCAACACCGACAGATATCACAAAAATAAATCGGTTATCACAATTAGAACCTGATATGAAAACTTAATGCGACACTCTTATTAATACTTTTATGTTTATGAGAGCGAAAACCAAATATATACATAGTTTCTGCTGCTTAAATGGAGTTACAAATAGAAAAATGTAACCATTTCAAATTGTAAATACTTATAAAATTTACCGTATTGGTGTTTACCTATTGGAGTAAATAAATAGTTTAGCGGTTGTTCCAAATAAAATCCAATGAAGTTGAAAAAATATTACAATCGTGTAGATTACAATATGGAAAACTCGTATAAATTTCAAATTTTCGTATCGACTGATACGTAACAATAGAATTTGTATCTGGACATTTTTCGATCCGGATAGATTTATCAGGATCTCCAATGGAACTTAACATTTTTTATCGGAGTTTTTCCACAGGGAAGTAATTTTGTAATAGCAGTTTTGATAAAAATACAAAAACATTGTGTTCAAATTAGAGTTTATTTAAAAATAGAAACTTAAAAGACTTTATTGTCTATTTTGGAATAGTTCAAGGTAATCTGAATCTTGCGATGATATTGAAGCAGGTGAATATATATTATTTGGAGACATTTCTTCTGCGGTGAAATCTGCTTGTGACACATTATTTGCATATCTGGGTTGTTTAGCGACCGGTGTTATAGAAGGACATGTTGGATCATATTCCATCTGATCATATGGTACTTTTCTTATTGGTTGTAAGATTTGGTAGTTGATTGACGGTTTATGTGGATCAGGCGCTGACCGCAACAGTAATGTTTGCCTATCATTAACTGCACTAATATTTGTGGAAAATTGTTGCTGAGCTCTTTGTAAACATGCCATCATTTCAATTTTTACACCAATACGATTCTCTTCGGGCACTTTCAGTAGTTCTTTATGTAAGGATAAGCAAAATAATTTATCGTCATCTTGCTCCATGGTCTGCGATTTTGAAGTAATTTTTTGTTTTATAACATTGAGAAATGCTGTATCAGCTGGGCTCATTTTCTTTTTACGAAACTCTTTTGGTTGGTTTGGTGGTGGCCTACCAACATCATCTATATCATCATAGGCTTCAGACGAATTTGTCGTTATCGTAATATTACTTTCGGTTGGTTTATTGGATACTGAACCCTCAAGAAACATCAATCTTTGAAAATAAAGGTATTTACTATAGGGAGCAGCCCCAGAACCTGATGGTAGATTTTTAATTTTTTTTAATTCTCGTACAAAAGTGTCACGAAGTCCTTTCCATTTCTTCTGAAGTAAAAGCCCTGAAAATAAAAAAAATATTTTATTGATAAAATAATTTGTTTCAGGTATTTGGCCACCGGCTGTTATTTTGCAGAGTTACACTATGCATATAGATTGGGAAAATCTACTGTCACTTATTTAGTACAAAAAACCTGTAATATTTTATGGAAGAAGTTACAACCCGTAATTATGAAAGAACCAACAAAAGACGAATGGCGACTAATTGCTGAAGGGTTTGAAAAGTTTACAAATTTTCCAAACTGCATTGGAGCTATAGATGGAAAGCATATTAGAATTATAAAACCTATAGAATCCGGATCACTTTACTACAATTACAAGCATTTTTACTCTACAGTTCTCTTAGCTCTGTGTGATGCTAATTATTGTTTCATATTTGTCGATATTGGGTCATATGGTAAAAGTAACGACTCCACAATTTTTAAAAACTCAACTATTTACAAAAAATTGGTGGATGGAACATTAAATATACCTGACCCGAAACCATTATCCTTATTAAGACCCAAGTGCGTGCCGTTTGTTATAGTGGGTGATGAGGCATTCAGTCTGTCAGAAAATATAATGCGACCATACTGTGGTAAAAAATTAACAGAAACAAAGAGAATTTTTAATTACCGGTTGTCGAGGGCAAGGCGATATATTGAATGTTGTTTTGGAATAATGGCAAATAAATGGAGGATTCTTCACAGACCACTTAATGTTAACATAGAATTTGCATATGCTATATTAAAAGCTTGTTGTGTTTTGCATAATTATGTCAGATTGAGAGATGGGTTCAGATTTGATGAAACATTGTTCCAAAGCTCATTAAGCAGTTTGAACTGTACAACTGTAAGACCAAACATGCGGTCCTTAAATACGAGGGACACATTTGCCGATTATTTTATGAATGAGGGTAAACTACCTTGGCAACACAAAATGATTTAACGTAAAAATAAATTGCCTTACCAAGTTTTTTTTTCTTCTCCTCTGTGTCGTCATTTTCTCCAAAAATAATAACAAGTTCTTCCCATGCACTCCGTTTTTTATTTCTATTAGAGTAGTCCGCCGAACTCATGTCCCATATTGCTTGTCGTTTTTCAATTTCGTCGATAAATAACTCTGTATCGAAACAATCTTTTTCCATGTTTATAATTAATTTCACTGACGAATCCGTCCACTCGCGCTAAGTAACGCGCGTATACTGAACGCAACAACGAGCTCTGAGTATCTCGATTCGCGCGCGCTACGCGCGTCGAGATTCCGACGTAAAAGGCTGGTTTTAGAGTCGCGCTGACCGTCGGCGCTGAGGATTACGCACGTAGCTCTCAGCGCGTAGCTGTCGTTTTAGTATCGCGCTGAGCGTCGTGGAGTACAGTCATGCATCAAATGAGTGTTCGAGTTGCTGCCGTGTATTTTTTATGGAAAAAGAAAAAACTTCAACAACAACGAAGAAGGCTTCAAGTTGATCCACTGATTTCTCAAAGATTGCTAGTGGGCGTATTTGTTACATTGTTCAATCAGTTAAGAGATAATGAAACCAAATTCTTTAACTACTTTCGCATGTCATCAAGAACTTTCGACGAGTTACTGGCAAAGCTACATGATAAGTTACTACGTAGCAGTTACAGGCGTTTACCTATATCACCAACTGAACGGTTGATGGTTACTTTAAGGTAAGAAAAAAACAAGTTGATTGTGTTTTGGATTTAATAGAAATGAGCATAAATGGTGGTGGTATTCCAAAAGATAATTAAATTGACACTTATTTTATCTACTTAAAATTATTTAGTACCTTAACATTTATTATATTTACTCAGACACATATCATTTGTCTTCATAGTGTTTGTCTTTATTATTAGCGTCGCGTATTTGTGTTTCGTATCTTGATACAAACTGTGGCACATATTCTTCATATGTTGGCTGTGTGCAATACCTGCTCTGTGCCACATTGTTTGGTGTATGGTACATCCGTGGCACGTATTCTTCGTATGGTGGCTGAGTGCCATAGTTACCTTGAGCCTCATCCGTTGTGTCATTTGTTGATGAACTGTTAGGTCTTCGGTACATATTTTGAATATCCATTGCCACTGCTAACACTCTAGAACGAAACTGCAACTTTTGTACAAGATCAAAGCTTTTTAACACTGGGCCCAAAGAAGAAAAAAAAGCCAGATCGTCACTGCTAATATCAGGCGTTTGATTGCTTAGCAAAGTTAACAGTTCTTTTTCAAAATCGTTATTTTCTTGGACGGGTTGGCGTTTCTTACGTTTGGGTATGCGTGGTGTTTGTATTGATCCCTGCTCTTCTTGTTCCGATTGCGTGTTTTCAGCGTTCTCTAATGTAGACATATTGGAGATGTCTTCCGTATTATTAATGGTAGATGAGCTGTGCGAGTTATGTAGCATTGATTCAGTAACTATATTAACATCGGTTGGATTCAAAAAGGATAATTCATCATAATACACATATTTTTTTATCTTCTTTGCACCACTCCCTGAAGGAGTATTTTTCATAGAAGCTTTACATCTAAAGAATGCATCCCTAGCAGTCTTCCACCTTTGCTGGATTAGCTTTTCTGTAACAATGTAAAAGCAAACAATTAAGTTAATTTTTTTCTTTTTTTTCAGATTTTTGGCTACGGGTAATACATATACAGATCTACAATACTCATTCAGGCTTGGAGTTACTACTATTAGTTGCATTGTAGAAGAAGTATGTTCACTAATCTGGGACATACTTCACGAGGAATGTCTACCAACCAGAAGCACAGAGATGTGGCAAGAAATAGCCAATGGATTTCTTCACAATGCCAACTTTCCTAATTGTGTTGGAGCAATCGACGGGAAGCATATAAGAATTATAAATCCAGAGGGAGGTGGATCGATGTTCTACAATTATAAGAATTTTTATTCCATAGTTCTCCTGGCTATGTGTGATTCAGATTATTGCTTTACTTATGTTAACATTGGTGCACATGGGAAAAACTCGGACTCATCTATTTTTAAGAACAGCGCTTTATTTCGAAATCTAGAGACTAACTCTTTGAATTTGCCAGGTCCCAAGCCTTTACCAGGTACAAATGATCCACTAAACCATTACATAATTGGCGATGGGGCGTTTGGCATATCTAGGCATGTAATGAAACCATATGTGCGAAGCAACATGACGCATAAAAAAAAAATTTTAACTACCGATTAAGTCGCGCAAGAAGAATACATTGAATCCACGTTTGGCATAATGTCTAACAAATTTAGAGTGTTTCATACTCCTATGGCCGTTAGTGTTAAAGTAACCACAAATATTGTAAAGGCTTGCTGCATATTACACAACTTTATAAGAGTTCGAGATGGCTACAGAATGGAAGATTCTTTGACAATAGTGGGCCTGATTGATATGGAAAATAATGAGCCAATAAATAGGTCGGGAAATGCATCGCGGGAATTGTTTGCTCAATATTTTTTGACACCCGTCGGGAGAGTACCCTGGCAAGATGCATGTATATTTTAACATAACCTCACTTTTTATTTGTTATGTAATATGTTATGAAAATATCGTGATGTTATGAAAATGTAGGTTATAAGAACATAAATGCAAATGCAGAAATATATTAATTAAACGCACTTACTTACCTAAATCGTTTTTTTCATTTTCCTGCACATCCTCAAACAATGCGATTACGATGTCATTCCAAGCCTTCAGTCGTGCGTCTTTATTTTTATACAATACATCACTTGCGTCCCATAAACATTTTCGCAGCCGAACTTCTTCAATCACGCGCCCAGTGTCAATATCGCGATTCATTGTTGCGCCCGTCTGTCCTCGTCAGCGCGTGCGTTTCATGCAACACAGTAACGATAACTGAGCTCAGAAGCGCGTCGGCGCCGCGTGCTCGGCGGCGCGTACGCGTGGCGCGTACTGCTCAGCGCTGACGGTGATCAGCGCTGAGCCGTCGGTGTTATTCTAAAACGCTTCATAAGCAATCATACATAATGGCCTGTCAGCGCCGACGGTCAGCGCGACTCTAAAACCAGCCTAACGGCCCGTTCACACATGGGAGTTCGTTTTACTGGAACGTTTTTAACGGGTACGTCATAAATTTATGCTCTGTTCACACATAGGCACCGTATAACGTCCAACGGCTCCGTCATTACTGGATGCGATGTGTGAACACAGAAAACTCTCAGTCTACCGCCGCTATTCGACAAGGATGGACGCTGTCGTGTTGTATTGGTACTATCGTCGGAGAAGGAAGATTCGACGTTATTGGCTGCATCCACTTATGACCCAAAGATCTAGAGAGGGTGCTTACAGTTTACTAATGAGTCAGTTACGAGGTGATGAATCGAAATTTTACAATTACTTTCGTATGTCAATGTCTACTTTTGATGAACTTCTTAAACTATTGGAAAAGGATTTAAAAAAACAAGATACTCGATGGAGGAAAAGTATCTGCCCAGAAGAAAAACTAGCGATATTTTTAAGGTACGTACTTTTATTTTTAAAACTCAGACAGATCTAACGTAGCATCACTGAATACTGATTGTATTGGCGATAGTGCACTATCAGTAGGCTGTGGTCTGCTAGCATCACTGTATGCAGATTGTACTGGCGATAGTGCACTATCAGTAGGCTGTGATCTGCTAGCATCACTGTATGCAGATTGTACTGGCGATAGTGCACTATCAGTAGGCTGTGATCTGCTAAAATAGCCCTGGGATTGATAGTGACTAGCCCCAGCTGTTTGTGTATAGGCTGACCAGTCATAAGTTGAATGGCCAACTCTCCTATGTTTAATATTTTGTAGTAAGTTTATCACCCCCGATTGGAATTCCAGAGTTTGGTCATCATCAAGCAAAGCCAAGGACGGCAAAATACCTTTAAAGAACGATAAATTGCGATCCTCCTGTTCAATTTTCTTCGGTTTTATCTGGTAGTCAATGTAGGACATCATTTTGGCATCCATTTCATTAAAATTTCTTTTGGCTGGTGCTCTGCGTTTTGGCGGGGGGGCTATATTTTGTTTGTCCTTTTGACTGTCATTGTCAAGTGGTGTCATTGTAGTCACACTGTCATCTTCGTTTGTAGGTTCATTCGATGTCATGGCGTCATCTTCGGTGTGTTCTTCAGTTTGTTTAGCAGAAACGCTCTCGTGCGTTTCACCAGCAGCAACTACTTTTTTCAAAAACAACATCTGATTGTGGTATTTGTAGGCCTTCGTGTTCGAGACAGCGGAACCAGACGTTTTGCATTTTTTTTTATCTTTTAGTGTTCTCACCCAGGCATCTCTCATCTGTCTCCACTTTTTCATAACAAGTTTTCCTAAAACAAGTAATAAAACAATTTTATTTTCAGGTATGCAGCATCCGGGTGTTCATTTAAAGATCTTCATTACACCTATCGCGTTGGTGTATCGACTGTTAGCAACATTATTAAAGAAGTTTCAAAATGCATATGGAACAATTTAAGTGAAAAATTTATGCGACTTCCTACATCAGTCGACGAATGGGAACAGATAGCAAGTGGATTTAACAAAAAAGCAAATTTTCCCCACTGTCTCGGAGCTGTCGACGGAAAACATATCCGAGTTAAAAAACCCATAAATAGCGGTTCAATGTATATCAATTACAAGGATTTTTTTTCTATCATATTATTAGCGATCGTAGACTCCGACTATCGCTTTATATACGTCTGTGTCGGATCTTATGGAAAAGAATGCGATGCATCAATATTCAAGGCGACAAAATTTTGGAAAATGATGCTAGATGGCAGTCTACAAATACCAATACCATGCCCTTTAACAAGAGACTCAGAAACGAGAGTTCCTTATGTGGTCATTGGAGACGAAGGTTTCGGATTACACGAAAATTTACTAAGGCCATTTGGCGGGACGCATCTGGACAAAAATAAGCGAATATTCAACTATCGTTTGACTAGAGCTAGGAGATACGTTGAATGTGCCTTCGGTATCTTAGCTAATAAGTGGAGAATATTCCATCGGCCTCTAGACATCGATAAAACAACAGCTGTATGGACTGTTAAGGCGTGTACCATTCTACACAACTTTATAAGGGACAAGGAGGGCTCAAACAGTGATAATAACGTATCCAAGGAATTTTGTTACGAAAACCTACCCCATGAAGTAAGAACACGAGGTGGTAATACTGCCAATTTAGTTCGAACAGAATTCGTGAACTATTTCATGTCCGAAGCTGGATCAGTTCCATGGCAGGATGAAGCCATTTAAATGTAATTAAAAAATAAAACAGACACTTACCGAACTCTTGTCTTTGTCTTTGTTCCATAGCCTCAAAATCCTCCATTAAAATAACGCATATTTCGCGCCAACCTGCAGTACTTGCAGTATTGTCTTTATATTTATCCAGCGTCTTGTCCCAAAGGACTGGCCTATCTTCCACCAAACTAATTAGCATTTCTTTGTCTATTAACTTTTCCCACTCCTTGGTTGACATGATTTATCAGTGATTATGCACAATACACGCGCGCGTTCTCTATGAATCCACAATAGAATATAATATACGAGTCAAAACCTGTCGCATCACTCCCCCTTCTACACCCCGCACACACCGCCCGCCACGCACACAGTATCTATCCGTTAAAATTTTACGTATCCGTATATTTTTACTGTTCCGTCGTCCAGTATTCGATGACAAAACGGAATGTAATTTTTTTACGGAACGATATTTTTTACTGTATACAGAATACTGTGCCATGTGTGAAGTCGCTAATACAACTACATACGCCATCGACGAAAAAAAAACGTACACGATAAAACGGAACAGTAAAACGGAGACATGTGTGAACGGGCCGTTATTTCGTTAACCATGATCAGTAAACTTCGCCATTACGGAATTAAAAATAGGTCACTTGATGTTTTAATTTCTTATTTGAACGAGAGAATTCAGAAAGTTGGGATTAATGGTGTAAAATCGACAGGTGCTCCTGTTACCATGGGTGTCCTACAAGGCTTCTTTCAGGGACCAGTTTTGTTCTTCATATGCATAAAGGACTTGCCTTACTACGTAAGATATGATCATAGAATAGTATTGTTCGTGGGTGAAACTTTACTAATATTTAAAGAGAAAAAACAACTGGGTATGTATAACAAAACAAATGATGTGATTTCAAAAGTTGTACACTGGTTCAATGTAAATAAACAATTTCTTTCTAAATGTAAAAAAATATGTGCATCAAATTTTCAAAACCATGTGAGGCAGGTAGATACCAATGTACAACTCAATGAAAACAAAATGGACCTAGTAGATTCTACCACATTTTTATGAATCACTGTAGATAAATAGTTACAATAGGGCCCACACATTGCAAAGCTTGCCATCAGATTGAGCTCAGCATCTTACCCTGTTATGAAAATGAGGCAGTTAAGAGATGTCGACACCACTAAAATAGTTTATTTTAGTTATTTTCACAGTGTCAGGTTTTATGGCATTCTTCTCTGGGGAAACTCGGTTGAGGTAAACACAATATTTGTCTTGCAAAAGTGACCAGTTTGCATCCACCAAATTATAAAGGGGTTAAGGGGAGATTTTATTAAGAAATTTGAAAGAAATATTGGGTTTAATAATTTGGGTACTGTATAAAATACATATGTTCACACCTAGTCCCTTGCTGGGTTGGCAGAGAAGTACCAAGTGTTACTAGCTCCCTCACAATAATTAATTTTTTCATACAATAAAAAGCTGGTTGTGAAGATTACAGTGACAAGAGTTGGCAGTGGGTTACAATTGACCATGGAAAGTCAACTTAGGTCTTCCCAGGTAACTAAGTACATCTATTCACTTTCGCAATATATGTCTGTA